>JBBIGA010000126.1:4965139-4992392 GCA_037576975.1 Alestes dentex
GCTGCCCCCCCCACACACAACCGAATACACCGCACCCTGCTGCCCCCCCCCAACGCTCTACACACAACTCCCACACACCCCCACAAGAGTTGTTAAGAGCAAATGTTTACATATTACTTTTCCTCCTACTTGAACACTGCCCTCACACTGCAATACTTGCACAACTGCTACATTTGCACAATTACTCAGTAACTTATTATATTTTTTGTGTTTACATTTAAGGTACTCTTCAGTACACTTGCTCTTCTCTCTTGTTGTCTTTAGTGTTTTTATAACTCTACTGTATACAACATTATAGTGTGGCTATAATTATATATTTTTAATAATCTATGGAAAATCATACAGTTATAGTTATAATACTATAATAGTATAATACTGTATATATATATATATATATGTGTGTATGTGTTTATGTGTGTGTATATATACACATGGATATATGCAAGTGTGTATGTGAATATATATATATATATATATATATTTACACATACACATATATATATGAATGTTTATATCTACACTACAATTCTTTATACAGTACTGTATAGTTATTAGCTCCCTATATGTCCCCTATAGTATTTATAGTATTTTATTTTTAAGATATATTTATAAATATATAGGTTAACTTGTAAGCCCCCTTTTCACCCTCACTGTTGATCTGAGTGCTGCTGTTCTGTTGTGTTCCATGTTGCACCTATGGTCCAGGAGGACTATATTTCATCTCACTGTGTATATGTATATGGCTGAGATGATAATAAAGCTTTACTTACTTACTTACTAAATCAAATTAATTCAACACATAACTTTTATTTGTAACGTAGACAAGGATGAACGACAGGTTCACACGGCAGGGGAATCTGTTATTCCCCACAGAGATGAACAGACGCAGGCAGAGAACAAGGCGAACACCTGCTGCCGAAATTGTGTCACAGAAACCACTGCGTAACACACACATGCTATTTAGAGCCACTGATGCCAAGTGAGCAACCGCTGGGTGCTGCCACACAGTTAGAACAGATACTGACAGTCACTTCTAGGCAGCTTTAATCATATGACTTCATAATAACTGAGCCAGTTTGCACTGCTGTACTCATGGTCAGTAACACGCTTTGGTCTGGTATTTTCAGGGTTAAGTACTGTATTTTACTTGTAAAGCAGGAAATCACTACACATGATAGCATGGTGAAGTGATTTCCTGCTTTACAGTGCAGAGGAACAAGACTCTCCCAGCTGGAATGTACGGGAGCTGCCCAGAGTAATTAGCATGATAAGACACAATGAGGGCCGTGCTGTACAGTACTTTGCTCTGCGGGCTCATGTTGCATATGCAGGTGATGAAATTCCCTCTGGAAAAACAAAAATGAAAACATAAAGGTTTGCTAATGGTCTAGATTGCTGGAATTGTTTTGCCTCTGGTGTCCAGAGTGTGTGTCCTGAATGGAGGGCAAGTGTTAAACCCGGTATGATATCATAGGACAGATTAAAGGTAAGATCCCAGGCAATGTCGCCAATATGCGCCTGTATGTGATTTAATAAGGCTTCTTCGGTTCAACATTCTTTATTTGCTAGAACTAATTAATAAAAAAAATACGAAAAAAAAACAATGTAAACAAGCATAAGCAAACATTTACAAGTATAAACAATATCTGAACGCAGCACCAGTGGAGCGGTTTGTGGGGATGGTACCATGCTCAAGGGTACCTCAGAGGTGCCACTAGCAGTCTTGGGATTCAAACCTATGACCTTCTGATCGCAGGGGTCTCTAACCACCAGGCCACCAGTGAAACAGTGAGAAGTGGGTAGTGAGTACAGTCATGTTTCAATTAACAGCTCTTAACTTGGTACTTTCCACTTTGTGCCGTGACCGAGCAAATTTCCCACTTGTGGGACCAATAATGGTTTATCTTATCTTATTAATTTTTTTATGGGTAAATATGGGCTGTTGCTAAAGGGCCCATTTGGACTAACCAGTTTATAACTGGGCCAGCTTAAGTCGGGTCTCCATGGGCTTTTTTTATGGTTTTCTCAGGTCTCAGTCACCACTGGATCAAACACAGAAGGCAGAAGAAAGAATTCTCTTGCACTTAATAAGACTTCATAGGCTTTCTTTGTTATTTTGACCACGTGACCACTCGTATTAACAGACAACAGACCCCTGACTATAGCCAAAAATTACAGCGCGCAGTGTGGCGTCACCCTCCTGACTGAATGAACTGATGATGATGAAATACGACTTGAAAGCCGGAAACTCATTTCGTCACTGCCAAAATATCCTCGTTTTCCGGCGTCATGTCACGCCCACCGTCCCAGGTCCCCGCCCCCCCCGAGTATAAACAATCTGGCAGCGAGGAGATTTCTGAGAAACGAGCAGGTGTGAGTTGGTAACCTATCCGACTGAAAGCAACGAGACAGGAATAAACAAAAATTACCAGGTAGGAGAACAAGGAGCTCTGATCTGGCTGATGGGCACTCCTAGCACTTTAAGCCCCACCGCACACTCCAAAACTCGTTAAAGAGTAATTATCATTATCGTGATTCTCTATCTCTGAGTGTAAATGAAAGGTTTGCCCAGTCCCCGGTGTGTGTGTTGGTATGTTCTGCAGTTCTCCTAAAGCTTGTGGAGGAGGACTCTGGACAGGGGGTCTGCATGGCGAAGCCTCAGTTCGGGCCGTGGCTGATCGAGCAGGTGCGGGGGGGCCGGTATGAGGGTCTTTACATGACAGGCACGGACACCTTCCGCATCCCCTGGAAACACAACTCCAGGAAGGACTGTGGAGAAGAGGACAACAGGATATTCCGAGTAAGACCTCGCTTTTTTCTTTTTATCATACTTGCAAAAGTATGTTTGCAAGTTCTAATAATTCGTCTGCACTTTCTTGTCTCTCTGTGCTTTACTATCCTTTTAACTTTAAATGCTCTCGTTAACTCTTTCAACATTTAATAGCTTGTTAAATAGCTGGTGACCCACACTGTAATTATAATTATATTAGGTGGCTTTTTGTAGGTCGGTAGTGATGAATAGTGATGCATAAAACTATGACATTTTCTGACTAATAATGGTCCTCGGTGGTGAAACATACTGTGCATTTATTTGTTTACAAAGAATGAGAGTAAGAATGTAGAGAGCAAATGTAGAAAATCTCAGTGTGTGCATTACACTGGAGGTGTATGTAAATAAAATACCATTACAAGTAATCTGTAATAAACTCCTGGGACAAACTAGAAACTTACCCATGAATTTTTCAACATGAATGCTGTTTAGCAGGTTTACCATAGTTCTTTACCACCAGAGTCAGTGCGGATTGCTGTAATGAAATCCTTTGTTTGCCGCTGTAGGAGTGGGCAGTGGTCAGTGGCAAAATCTGTGAGTATCCCAATGACAAGGCCAAGTGGAAGACCAACTTCCGGTGTGCTCTCCACAGCCTCAAGCAGTTTCAGATGGTGCAGGACCACTCCAAAGACTCTGAGGACCCCCACAAAATCTATCGCATCGTCCACTCTGACAGTAAGACTGCACCATCTAACCTGGATAGATACATATGTCTGAATGCAGACATAAACCTCTAACTTTGGCCAGTCAAGACGTGATAAAGGACCTGTAAATCTTCCTCCGCAGAGTTCCTGGAGAGCCAAAACATTCAAATTGAAGACCTGTACAAGCTAGCAGACGAGCCCGAAAGAATGGAGGTAAATTTCTAAAGCGTTATCCAGCTGTGAACAGGAATACAGTAAAGAATACAGCAAACCCATTCAATCTACGTTATTGATCTGAAGGTCTATTATTTAGGAAGTCCTAGAAATTATTCAGTACCTCACATAACATGTCAGTTTTATAGTAATGAGAGTAATGGAGGAAAATGGGCTCATAGAGTTTGTCGCCCAAATAATGCAACTTAATGCCACTAATCCCTACCACTAATCAACTGAAACTGTAGTCAGTAGGTGTTGACTAGTTATGCACACTCAGAAACCCAAATAACCCAAATAAAAACAAACTAGTCTGCACAGGTTTGTTTTGAGTGTGCATTGACTGATGCAGCCCCAGTGATCACAGTAATTACAGTGTGTTACAGATCATTATCACACTGTCAGCTGCAATTTGACATAAACAACCGATGCTAATAAGCTTTGCGTACAAATGAAGGACCAAAGTGCAAGGCCGTTAACTTTCATTTCCTTGTTTTTATACAGGAGGATTTGCTAACTCACCTGGACACTCTGCACCTCAACACACTTCCTGGTATTTACCTACCCTTATCTCTCTTTACTTTCAGCACGTTAACACCACTCCCATGGTAGTTATTAGAACCATAATGTAGCTAGGTTGCCTTTTTTTACTGTTAATATTGTAATATATATATATATATATATATATAATTTTATTATCAAAGCACTCAAGGAAACCTTACAGACAAGTAAACTTATAAATAAAATTATATAAGTAAAAGAATAAAAATCAATTAAAAATTATTTTTTATGTATTTATTTTTTTTTTTTGTTTTTTTTTTTGTAGAAATCTGGACAGCATATTCGCAGCCTATTGTCGATCCAGGCAACTACTTTGCAACTACGTTCCACTCCTGCCTGCAGAATAACTTACCACCTCCTGAACCTGTTCTAGCGCAACAAAACTACACTACGGGTATGCACAAACCTCATGTTTTACTGTGTATGTGATAGAATTTTATGTAATATATATTTCTATAATTTCCCACTCATATAGTGTAATGTATCAATTCAAACCACATGTATCGACACTGTCATAACAAAACGTCTCCAAAATGGTAACTTTGTAGAAGGATAAAGCATTTATGAAGTATGTTCATTTAATAGGATTTTATTCAAAATAATCATAGAGCATTTCTATCTGTCCTTTTGTCTTGAAATGCTCACGCAGTGTAAAGGGTATTTGCCGTTTTCAACTGGTGCAGATCTTAAAGCCTAACTGGTTACAGCTGTGTCCTTCCAGCAGAGCTTGCACTGACAGTATGTTCCACTTGAAAGAGAAAGTAACATTCCAACAAGCAACATCCTAGCCGTTTTGCACATTTCTTTCTTATACACTGCTAAAATGGCTAAAAGAGATTTTTCTATGGAGTTAATGCTTGTCATAGTGACTAGTATAAAACTAATACATAAGATATAAGAATGAAGAATGAAACAGTGAGCCTAAAAATGCGCCCTTAGTGTTTAAGCAGGTAAATTACTCATCAGAATTCTGCCGGTAATGTTATAATCCTGTCTTCTTTCAAATGTCCTCTCAGTGCCCCACGCTGCAGTTGACAACCTGCCCTCTCCGTACGAGCTGGAGATCTCCATTCACTACAGAAGAACCGAGGTGCTGAAAGTTCGGCACTCGGCTCCGCTTGTTCAGCTTCACTACCACTGCGATCTGTCTGAGCTGAGGGGTGTGTCTGTCCCCTTCCCCTCCACTGAAAGCCTCATTGACCACAAGCAGATCCAGTACACTAAGCGCATCCTGGACAGCATCCAAAGGGGCCTGCTGCTGGAGGTGGGCCCAATGGGCATCTCTGGCTTTCGCCAGGACAAGTGCAATGTGTTTGTCAGCACCAGCAACCCGGCTGAGATACAGAACCCAGTGCCCAAAAAGCTACCCCAGAACAGCAAGGAACTGCTGTTCAGCTTCGATAAGTACAAGAAAGGTACAAGAACACTTTGTTGCTCAGAACTGAACCGCCAAAAACTTGAATTGTCCTGTAAACCAATCGTTTTTCAAGTGTTCAGGCAAAATGTAATGTAAATAAAAAAAATGAGAGTCTACATTCTCAAAAACATTCTTTGGAGCAGTGCCATAATACACAGCTCTCTAACCCAAGTCCTGAGCTCCAAAGACTTCCACTTCTAATAATCACATGTTCCTAACCTTTCTGACTTGGTGAATCCAGTGTGTCACATTAGGGCTAAAAACAAAACTTTGTAGGGTCAGTAGAGCAGTAGAAGCATGGCTGAGCATTCCTGCGTACGGAGAACCATTTCAGTTGAGCTAAACGACCTTTTATTGAATGGTTCTCAGAATAAGCTCTGTTGAAACCACTGACCTGAAAGCCTCTTTAGAGAAACTGAAAGTGGTTCTTATATGGCATCGTTCCACGGAAAACTTTTAGGCAGCTTTATTGCAAATGCTTTCATAGCTTCTCTGTGTTGCAGTCCCTTCTCTGAATGTGTGCCTTTTATTTCAGATCTCAGAGATTTTACTGAGAACCGGCGTGGATCTCCTGACTACACCATCTATTTGTGCTTTGGGGAGAAATTCCCAGATGGAAAGCTACTGGAGAAAAAACTGATAGTTGTAAAGGTAATGTCCTGTTTGTCTTCGCTGCACAGATAAACTTGTCTGTTTCTGGCCTGTCTAGGAGTGATGATTTATATTGATCTTTTTCTTCTTGGTAGGTTGTGCCTCTGATCTGCCGCGAGCTTCACAAGAGAGCGCAGATGGAGGGAGCATCATCTCTGCAGAGCGACATCAGCCTGCAGATCTCCAACAGCCTGTTCGACCTCATCGACTCCACCTTCTTCCCACCCACAGCTGACTGAAGTGCTTTGTGTCCAGCTTAAAGCTGCAAACGCTGATCTCTGTTTGCCTACTGATGAACACCAATTTAACCAAGTTACTGTCCTCCTTTCTCAACTCTCACTGTTCCACACCTTTTACTGGAGCTAACAGATAATCACATGGTCCCAAATATAGCTCTTACGAGAGTGAAACCATAAAATAGAACCATTGTCAGATGGGTGATAGTCTCAGACCTAAAAGGTAACTTTTACTAGTTACCAAGAATCCTCAGTAAAATACCTTGGTTTAATTAGAAATTGGAAACTTCCTCAATTTGCCCCACAAAAAAGTTTTTTTTCCATGCCCATAGTCTGTTCACTTACTTTCACAAATGAGGGCAAAACCTTGTTTGGGTATTTTATCTTCTAATGAAGAATTCCCCTAACTCTGCCCAAAGGGCTACTCCTGTAATACTTTCTTGTCTGTTACTTTAATATATGAATATTTTTTATTTTACTAACTAAATTATGTTTCTGTTTTCACTACAGAACCAATAAATAGACGCACTTTGACAAACATTCCAACTGTGCTCCGACTGGTTTGTGTGTGTGTGTGTGTGTGTGTGTGTGTAAACAGATCAAATGAAACAAGCATAACTTCTATTTTCTCTTTTATTAAATAAATTTCTACAGAAAAGTATTTACAAAACAGCAGAGCAGATTCTCCAGGTCACAATGAGAATCAAGTACAACTGAATAAGGACAGCAAATACCATACAGGTGGGTATCACCAAGCTGCCACAGGCTATTAAGAGAAAACTCCCTGTCTCTCCGGTAATAAGCCTGTTACACTGAAGTGGAAGTGGTTTTGCGTTCCTCATGCATTACCATGACAGGTGCAGTCTATAATTATTTACTAAATGGGTCATCATTTTGTCTTGTAAGAAAAAGAAAAGACACAATAAAGCCTCCTTTGATCATTCCAACAATTCTGTAATATTCCTTGATGGGAAAAGAAATTAATGATGCAAAAAAAAATTAAAATTAACAAAAGCACTTCACTGAAAGACTTGTCTTCAAAAAGACAATCCATCACATGATTTAAGAGAATCTAGTTCAAGTCAGGCCACTATGGCAACCTGCAAAACCACTTTGATCAGACTGTGTTTCTTTGTAGTCTCTCCTCCAAAACTCTGCTCAAAAATGTCCAGAAAAGTTAACACAAATTATCACTGGCCGACAAAACGGCCGTGTCACATTCAGCAGAAATTTATGAGCATACACATTCAGTAGGCATGATTTTATATCCAGTTAATCAGAGGAGATATTTGCAAACTGTGGTTGTTAAGTTTGTGCTGTTTGGCTTGAACAGAACCAATAATAAAAAAAGAAAATTCTGTCTAAAAGTACTGTTATGGGACAATATTTAGCACCTCAGCTGAAATCACACCATGTATTTAAAGTTAAATACCTTGCTCTGACAAACTGTTTAAAAAAAATATGCACAAATGCTTATTGGGATGAGCCTAAATCCTAAACTTTTCCCCCGTTTCAGCTGAAATAAACTCACTCTCCAGTGTTTATTTCGCCCTAGAGAATATGCCTCATTATTTGCAGACTTTCCACAAGCGGCCGATACTGTGTGAGTCTAAGTGCCTACAACTTTACCTGCTCTTTTACTTTTCTTATTCAAATCTACTGTACACACCAGTGCAGGTCGTACCGAAGGAAACGAACATATATGATCAAATACCTTTATTATGAATAGCCATTTTGTCGGAACAGGGCTTCTTTTCAAAGGCATACATCCTCAAGGCTTTAATTACAGCAGAGCAATATGCCGTAATATTGGCAAACATAATACATGAAAACAAGTGGCCTCAGTTACCTAGTAATTACAAAAGCTTTCCATGAGAATCATGTCTATCAAACATCTTGATAAAATTAAACAGGCCCTGTCGACATTTCTGATACAACCCACTAAAATGATAAAATTTCGGACTTTAAATGCACCGTCATTAACGATAAAGAACTGTGCTAAGTATATCTTACATGTGGACCCCCCCCCCCCAACTGTAGACAGTAATCCATTAGTAATTACAGAAGCAAAAAAAAAAAAAACTATACATAAACCAAACAATGAACTAAACAACTGATTATACAACTGTTAAGCCCTTAAGAGATCCCAGGAGAGTCATGTGATTTCAGGGAAGTTGAATTTATCAAATGTGTGCATTGAGCAGACTGACCGATAGGAGTAACGCCTGTAAAAGGGAGCAGTCATCAGGCAGGTGTTTCTGAGTCTTTTAGGCCTTCAGCACATTGACCTGGCCCTGAGCTTCCACCTTTCCGATACTTCCTAGCGTGTTTGTACTTATCCACATATGCCTTCACCAGGTTGGCCACTTTGACTGGGTTAATCTCACCACTCTTACTGTGACACACCTAGCAAGCATATGGTAAAAGACAGAAAACAACACAGCGACATAATGAGTCATACACTCAGCCGAGGCAAGACACAACATGATATCTAGGGGATTACTGTTACAATGAATAATTAAGAGGCTACTGTTTCTAGAGACTTGAAGAAGCAAACACTAACCTTCTGAACAGCCTTTCGCAAGATCTCTTTATACTCCTCCTTCGTGATGTCCCTCTTCTGATAAAAGGGCTTGATGGCCAGTTTCACCTCTTCTATTGCTCGTTCCTGCATGTGAAGTTTCTTCATGTACTACAAGTGTCAAACGATCATTCAGCAGTTAAAGACTTTAACAACATTTGGCAACATCTTACTTGTGTAGTGTCAGTCAATCATTTGCAGAACATATATTGTTTGATTAATGTTAACATGTTCTAAAGCTCTAATTGAGCTGGAACTTGTACCCAAAATGAAATGCAGCCTGAACTTTCTGCTCAAACCCAACCCAAGCATCCAACGTGCCAAATAAAATCTGGCAGGACATCACTGCTCAAATTACTCAGCAGGGACAGGAACAGCTGTCATTAGATCATGGCATCCATTTTCTAATATCATTGGGCTTTGTGGACAAGTAGGGGTAACAGCTGAAGTGGGATGAAATGCACAGTAAAATCCAGTACAAATGTTAGTCAGACTTCAAACATGCTTTAAAAGCACAAATCTGCAGACCTCAAAAGCAAGAACCAGCTTGCTTTTGATAACATTGGGGGGGTGGGGAGGGGTGCTAAATGGAGGAACTGCTCCTTAGACAACAATGTTGTGCAAAGTGCAAGTAAACAAATTAGTAACTATCTTTACCCCTTCAGTGAACTATATGCTACTGTCAAGATTATGCACACCCATACTTGTCTGTTTTGCAAAGGAAAACAGGCAACAGTGTGACAAGACTCTAAACTCTAACCTTCACCTTTACTGTCAGCATGAATGTCATAGCTATTGTTTTAATAAACCAAACTACAAATAGTTCGCATAGCAGTGGCAAAAAAAAAAAAAAAAATAATAATAAGAATTGCACATAACTTCACCAATCAGTTTGTGATAAACAGTCCTCTTCTTTCTTAATTCTAACCTTAGCTTCATTAAAAAAGGCTGCAAAACGTATTTCATTTTAAAACAGCAACTTGCTGTCTTCATGCACACCTTGTCTTTCTGATGGGGGTCCTCTAAGAGTTCTTCCCTATGGGAACTGGATCCTCCCTCGAACAACTCTGACTGCCCTTCCTGTGCTGGAGGGTTGATGCTTGTTGCTGCTAGTTTTGGTCCCACCTGGATGGGGGCTGCTTCCTTAAATATAGAACACGAAAGTTAGAAGCAAAAGTTTTTCAACTCAACTACTGAAATGAGGTAGTAAAGCAAAACAGCGCCAAATGGTACTATACAAAAAATGCTCATGGCATTTACTCATCGTTTTTGTTGTGTGTCATTAAAGTCTCACCCAGGACCCACAAATACAGCAGAATGGCATCTCAAGAAATATCAAAGGACTTAATTTCACTGGACAGTATGACAGAATAGATGTGCTAAATAAATCAAGATTCATTATTTCAATATTGCTCAAAATGATTGATACTGAAAATGCTAGTTTAGCCCCCAACTTACATACACAGGGATACAAGTTTGTGGGTGCTGTCTTTGTTTTTAATTTGCGTTTTTTAAACCTGTCTGATGTAAAAAAAAATAATAATAATAATTATTAAAAAAAAAAAAAAAAAAAAAGTCTGAAGAGGCTTTCATAAACACAGACATACTGTTATCTACCAGTACAGGATCAGATGCATAGGCGGAGAGATGCAATCTGTGCCAAGTTACCGCAGTCTGTATGTAAGCATTTCCTAAAAGGAAAGTGCTAGGCAGTGCCAGGTTCACTTTCATTTTCTTGGAAAGCACTACTTAGCTGCATCTAGTTTTAGTCACATGGTCCCTACTGGTCTCAACTGAAATATTTTACAAAAACAGGAAAAGATGCCACCCTGTGGCTGTCATGTGCACATCCACACTCAGCCTTAGGCAGCTAACTTCTTACTGTGGAGATACCGTACCTGACCAGGGCTCTGTGAGGAAGAAGTCAGGGCAGTCTTACGGGATCCTTCCTGCTTCAGTTTCAGTTTGAACAGCGCAAGCTCTGCAAATGAAGATTACATGTTCGCTGCAGATTTCGTCACATTTCAGCAAAAATTCTTAATAAGATTACACAATCCATAATACAGCATACTTTTAGTTTTAGATTACAGCTTCATTTAATGTTTAATTTCTGTTCACAAAGCAGTTTGCCATTTTCCATTTCCTCAGAACCCTGGTTCTCAAACTATGGTACATGTACCACTGGCGGAACATGAAGGACTTTGACTTGTAATCTCAGATGACTTCGGACTTCGCACTGTAAAAAATGTACATCTGAAATTTAAGTTATCTGTAACCTTCTAAAAAAAAATTTGTATGTTTGTCAGAATAAAAACAGCCTAAATGTAAGGTTTAGCTATGTAAAAAAATATTCAGTGTGAGGAGGATAATTCATTGGCTGGCCAGCAGCTTTGCTTAGCAAAATGGGGTTAGCCTGCTCAAGTGTGTGTGTTTGTCACAGCCATACTTCTGCGAGAGGACTTAAAGCTGGCACTTGGTTTTGGTCTAAACAAGTCCTGTCCTGGAATGCCAAAATGTTTATTTTTCCTGCCCAAACACATTCACTTTGATCATCTAGTCACCATGTGTATTACAACACAAAATATTAGGGTATAGTGATATGGCCCTTCATGATTACATTCAAAGCATATTAATCACTCACTGCTCATTTTTTCTGGCTGAGGGCCTTCTGGTTCCTGTATATTCCAGGTAACTCGTTTTCCTTGTGATTTAGTTTTGGTGCTTGTCATAACCAAGGCCGACTCAATCTCTTGCTTAGCTCCTGCTGAGACCTCCTGTATAACAGGCTGGGGCTCCACAGCCCCTGCTGGATCAGTGACTGGGCTGTCTTTCATCTCCTTCTTAATGAAGTCCAAGTTATCGATTAGGTAGTCCACATTGATCTCCTCATCTGAGGACTCCAAAGGCTCTTGCTTCACGGGGCATGCTGCTTGATAACATTCACCCTCTGTCTCCTCCTTTGTCACCACAGACAAGCTTTTGGATTCACCTTCAGGCTCTTTTTCACAATCCATGGGAGCAGGGTCAGGTGGGCACAAATTGATGATAAGAGCACTTTCACTGTATGGGTCATCCGCGTCATCATCGTCACACTCATCATCAGGCCAAATCTGTTGTATTTTGACTGGTTTTGGTAACTCTAAAATGTTACTGGCATTTCTCTCATCCTGAGAACTGGTCTGACCTTCAGGAGTTTTTGAAAAAATATGATTGAATTCTTCAGATTCAGATTTCTGAATGACACTCAAGGTTGTGATTTTTTCCGTCTTAATTTCCCCAGGTTTCTTCAATCCTTCACATAAACTGTAACTTTCATCCTTCTCTCTTTTAATATATTTTTGTAGCTGGGGGTCCTTGACCTCACCAAGTGACCATGTGTTTTCTTGTTTAATTTCTTTGGGTGTGGCTTCATGTGGTTCGTCTGTCACACTAAACAAAGAAGTTTCCATTTTAATTTCCTCAGGTTTCTTCAACCCTTCAATTACTACTGAATCCTTGCTGGGTTCAGTCTCCTTAACGGAAACAAATGAAATTTTTGTCTCACATTCATTTGTTCTAGACTCCGGCTCTTCTTTTAACACAAGTGCATTTTTGTTCGAACTGTGATTTGGCTCTTTTGCTTTAACAGAGATGGATGCTGTGGATTTGTTAGCACTCCTTTCTTTCTGGCGAGAACCCTCTGGCACATCTCTCTGTTTCCTTTCTCTGGAGGTGGATCTAGACCTTTTCCTTTTTAGCCTTGCCTCGGCTCCATCCCTTGACACTGAGGAAGACCTGTGTAAAGATGGCTGCTCTCTCCTCCTCTCTCTAGACCTCGATCTAGATCTGGAGTGTGAGCGTTTTTTCTCCTTAGATTTCTTATGTCCATCTTTTCCCCCAGCATCATACTGCTCGTGGCCCTCTTGTTTTGTTTTTCTCTTCTTTGAACTCTCAATGCTACTGGAGCGAGTCGAGCGCCTTCTGTCTTGTGATCGTGAGTGTCTTTGCTCTTTGGATCGTGAGCGAGAACGCCTCCTTTCTTTAGATCTCGAGCGAGAACGCCTCCTTTCTTTAGATCTCGAGCGAGAACGCCTCCTTTCTTTAGATCTCGAGCGAGAACGCCTTCTTTCTTTAGATCTCGACCGAGAACGCCTCCTTTCTTTAGATCTCGAGCGAGAACGCCTCCTTTCCTTAGATCTCGAGCGAGAACGCCTCCTTTCTTTAGATCTCGAGCGAGAACGCCTTCTTTCTTTAGATCTCGAGCGAGATCGCCTCCTTTCTTTAGATCTTGAGCGAGAACGCCTTCTTTCTTTAGATCTCGAGCGAGAACGCCTTCTTTCTTTAGATCTCGAGCGAGATCGCCTTTTTTCTTTAGATCTCGAGCGAGATCGCCTTTTTTCTTTAGATCTCGAGCGAGAACGCCTTTTTTCTTTAGATCTCGAGCGAGATCGCCTTCTTTCTTTAGATCTTGAGCGAGAACGTCTTCTTTCTAAGGATCTCGAGCGAGAATGCCTTTTTTCTTTAGATCTTGAGCGAGATCGCCTTTTCCCTTTAGATGTTGAACGAGAATGCCTTCTTTCTTTAGATCTCGAGCGAGAACGTGTTTTTTCTTTAGATTTTGAGCGGGACCGTCTCTGGCCCGGAGATCTAGAGCATGAGTCCCTTCTCTCTTCTGACGGTAACTGTTTCTTCTTTTTACGAGTGTATTCAAACTCTTTGGAGGAAGGGCTTTGAGAAGCAGACTCTGACTGCCTCCTCTCTTCCTTCAGCTGGGGGCATGGTGACATTTCCTTATCCTTGCTTTTGCGGCTTACATCAGAGCTGCTTGCTAGGGATGGTACTTCATCATATAAGCCATTTCCTTTGGGGACCTCTGACTCAGACTCAAGAGATGGCTCCTCTTCTGGTTCAGACTTCACCTCAATCTTGACTTTGGTGTCACTGTAATGACTGGAGGTTGAGCTTGATCTGGAGCGATCCAAAGGTTTAGTAAATGGACTCTCAAGAGTTTCACTACACTCGGCATCAGAGACCACAGGGCTTTCACTGTAAGCCATAACAGCAGCAAGACTCCCAGACTGCATTTGAGCATGTTCAGGAGCCGACTGACACGAAGGCAGTAGCCATGGCTCATCCTTGACAGAGGTTGACTCCTTTTTAACTTGCACACACACTGTAGAACTCGTTTCCTCCATGGATGGATCCAAGTCCATAGGTTCTGTTTTAATCAGATGTTCAGCACCTTCATTTTGTTCCATGGTCATGCTTTGGGCACTCATCTCAGGGAAATCATTCTCAGCTTCACTTTCTGAGGAATCAGACCCTGTGGGATTGAACGGATCATAGACCTCACTCTTCGCTGAGGCCTTTTTTGACTGGGAAAGGGACGAGAGCAGCATCTGCTTGTCCTTTTGAGCCCTCTTTGCCGTTTCCTTATCTTTCTGCAACAGAGCCGGCTCGGGCACAGAAAGTCGCCTAGTGTGCCATGGGTTCCCACTGGTGTTAATGCGGAAGCTAATAGTGGAAGAAGACGATGGACGTGGACTTGACGTTAAACTGGCAGACGACGAGGGAGCAGAGAAGGAATTAGAAAAAGACGATGACGGCCCAGTTCTGTCCAATCTCTGTCTCTCTACTGTCCTACTCTGTCGACTCGCACTTGTCCCCTTCTGGTCAATAGTACGCTGTCGGCCTCTGTCACCTGCTAAACTTGTCATGGAAGATTCTGGTATGTTGTTGCTATTGCTCCTGCTGCTGCTGTGCACTGCAGAATGGCTTTCTCTTTTAATCTTTGGTATCCTTGGTAAACCAGACACATCCACCCATACAGGCTTAGGTGGGGGCTTTTTTGCCGGGGGTTGCTGAGGGGGTGCTCCCCTGTCCCCATGGCGAGATTCAGAAGCACCGTTTGTAACCGTTGTTGGGGGATGGCCTCTGACCCCACAGGTGCCCCCCTGATTGCGTTCAGTTCCAGCAGGGTGTGAGGGCATCGACCTGTGGGGCAGTGGCGTATGCAAGCGTGGGTGCCCTGTGATGGAAGAGGGCATGTGTGAAGTGGGTGGAGAGGGCGATACAGGAGTCACTGGGGAGGGACAGGGATGTGGGAAACTATGTGCAGATGACTGCCTATTTAAAGGGCTTGAGGAGGAGGAAGAGGAGGAGGAGGAGGACGAGGAGAGTGTAGGCTGTCTGTTAGACTGGAAGAGACTTGCTCCTGTAGAGGGAGTGCTCACAGTTTCTCCTGAAGTGGAGCCGCCCGAGGTGCTCCTCCTTGGCAAAGACAAATTCACTGAAACAAGATAAATGACAGTAAAGGCTTTTACATACTACCTGCACAGTACATGGGTGGATTATACAAGGAACCTTTATGTTACTATCAAAAACAGCTTTGTGATTCATTATGCATTTAGAAAATCTGATTGTGTTTCAGTGCAATTTCTGTCCAACATAACACTGACCCTAAGTTGAACACATAATGAACAATCAACAAAATAACGTTTTACAGAGGTCTGCATGAGTAAATGGAAAATAAGTACAGTAACCCCATTTATACGCGGATCAGCAGTCGCGATTTCAGTCTCACGCTGATTTTTTCTGAGAACCAAGCTAATAATTTGTAGCGGAACCCCCTGCACATGTGTGGACAAGGCAGATTTCCGCCGCATTTTTTTTGCTTTTGTGAGTCTGGGCCTCGTCCACCACGCCCCCTCGTCCTCGTGCTGAGTTGCTAAGCGCCTCGCCCTGACATAAACCCTGCACGAGGACAAGGGGTTGTGGCGGATAAGGCCCAAACGTCACAGCTTTTTTCGTCGCTGTACGGGAGGTTTGAAAGTAGCCAATCCGAGCACATTTTTATTTTTCCTTGGTGCTGATTGGCTGCTGCCCAGAATATCCCCCTTGGAGCGTCTCGAGTGTTCTCGTGTTTTTTGTTTTGTTCTTCTTAAAACCCTATATTTTTATTACTGTAAATTAAATGAATTTATTACTGTATTTAACTGCTTATGCCAATGAAAACAACAGCGCATACCAAAGGAAACGCACTTGTATGAATTACAGTACAGTCTGTACAGCGGTAATATCGGTTTTTACATTCTAGCACTACTGGAGCTCAGTGTAAACTGTACAGTACAGATATGGGTTTATCTTTACATTTTCTTTAAGGCTAATGAGTTTAAATGAAATTAAAGTGTTTTGGGAGCATATTTGGGGGCATATTTAGGGTTTACACCATGAAAATAGGCATTTTTAGGCATTTTCTTTTACCACAACACAACTCGATTTTTCACTACACGTGGGTGCTCTTGGAACGTAACCCCCACAAAAAGCGGGGGTTACTGTACATGCTAAGTGAAGGCGACTCACAAGGTTTAATGGCTTTGAGGGAACCATCTCTGTTGATGACCACATCAGAACTGTCCATGAGCAGCATGCTTTGACCACTGAGGATGCTGCCCAGCAGGTCTGGCACTGGTGCAGCCTCAGCCACCTCCTCTACCTGAGGGATACTGTGCCCACGCCTGCTAACCAGCAACACACAACAAAACATTTACACTAATCAAAGACATACAGTAATGACATACACATCCATCTACACAGCAGTCCTACATTGATCTAATCTGGCAAATCTGCTGATCAGCTCTTGCCCATACATTGTGTGTTTTTCTTGACTTCTGTGCCATATTGTCTTATATCAGTCATAAGGCAACAATGGCTTCTAAGCACTGATACGACTTTTGAATTACAAAAAAACCCCACAAAGCTACTAAAAAAATCATTTTCTTTTTGATTATGTAGGAGTATACACTGACTAGCCAATTCATTAGACAAACCTACCATGTATCTGCCTTCTTTTTAACAGTACTGCTAACAATACAGCTAAACCTTATCATTTACAATCACAGAGTGCAGTCTGTTTTTCAGCATTAATGCTTGATCCCTTTACCCTCATTCACTACTGGTCAGGACCCCCACAGGACCACCAGTAAGCAGGCATTATATAGGTGGTGAGTCTTTCTCTCAAACGCTGTACTCTTACTGCCTACCTTATTATATGTAACTCATACACTTTATGGACAAACATATCGCTTAATTATTGAATTCACGTGGCCCCTTATTTGAATGCTTCAGCATGCCAAGACATTTTGGACAATGCCATGCTTCAGCTTTGTGGACACAGTTTGGTGAAGAACCTTTTCTATTCCAGCATGACTGTGTTCCACTGGACAAAGCAAGGTCCATGAAGACATGGCTGGATGAGTTCAATATGGAAGAAGCTGACTCAACCCCACTCGACACCTTTGGAATGAACTGGAACGGAGATTGCGAGCCAGGCCTTCTCGTCCAACATCAGTGTCTGACCTCATAAATGCTCTATAGAATGAATGATCATGAATTCCCCACAGAAACTTGTGAAAAGCCTTCCAAAAAAAGTGGAAGCTGTTACAGCTGCAAAGGGCGGGCGGCAACTCCATTTTAAAGTCTATGTATTTGAATACAATCCCTTTAAAGTCCCTGCTGGTGTAATGGTCAGGTGTCCCAATCCTTTTGCCTCTATAGTGTATATAGTTATAGTTATGACGGTTCATCTGATGCTGTTTGTGTTAGTAATCCTCAACTCCATCGCTTGTCAGTTCCTGGTGACAATGAAGTCTTTAAAAACTGTGTCTGATCCACTCTGCGCAGAACACACACACTAACATGCCACCATAATGTCAGTCTCACAGTGTTCCGGTTGTGCTAAGAATAATCCACTATCAAATTAATACCTGCTCATTGGTGATTGTTTGAGGTCCTGACCAATAATGAATGAGGTACACTGACAAATCAGGCAGAGGAACAGTATTTTCTAAACTAAAAAATGCACCTATAAGGTATGTAGAACTCAAAAAAGGGTGATGAGTGTAGACACAATGTCCCTAAAAAGTGACTTGTCAGTATGTATCATTGGTTTTGTTTCCTGCATGAAGGTATAATTATCCTACAGATGAAATACGGCCTAATAACACCTAGGTCACCTGGGTAAGCCAGCAGATATGGGTCTGGCAACAGGCTGGTGTGAACGCATGGCAGAGCGGGACAAACCACGTTGCTTAGCCTCTAGCAAAGAGGATGGAGCCGATGCCTGCTGCATCTCCTCCTCCCTGAAAAACAGAATGAAATTCTTGCGGTCAATATATCTAATGAATACAAATCGATCATCAGAAAACTGCACAAAAATAAACATGAAATAGTTGTCATTTCTACACAGGTGAATGATGCAGACTGGGCAAAACAGGCAACATATAAAAATAAAATAAAATAAAACAAAAAAAATGCCTGACTTGTCACAAAGTAGGCGTTGAACTTGAACACGGTAATGTATATAACTCACTCATTATCAAAGGGGTCAAGATCAAAGGGGTCTCCATAAATTGAGAGGGAGGCTGCCCCTATGTCTGCTCTCATGCTGCCAAGTGTTTGCTCAGATGGACGGTACACAGAGGGGATTGAAGAGCTGCGGACAGGCTTCTTAATGCCCAGACTGCGCGCAATACGGCTTCGAGAAGTGGCGTCCTTCTTGACCACCTGGCAGAACACAACGGTTTATGTAGCATTTCTCCTGTTTCTGTGTTAAATGGCCTTGCAGAACACAGTGGCCAATTAAGCAAATAACAACACCTCTCAGTTTCACCACTGAGTAAAAGAAGCAAAACTGCACAAAAGGCAGCAAGTAGCTAATGACCTGCCCTGGATTGATACTACATAGCTTCTGTTCTGTTTTACCATTTCTTATACAGTGCCCTTTTCTCTTTGACTTACCATTGAACATTTATATGCAGAAATAAAAACATAGGCAAATCTCAAATTCTACAGAATGGGCTGGGTTTTGAGTGTAAGACACTATGACATACCACTTTTCTTCTTGATTTCATCCTCCTTGCTCTCCTTCTTCGTCTCTTCACCTTTGTGCTGGATGTTTTGCCTTCAACAGCTTTCCCTTCTTTTTTAGGTTTCCTTCTTTTAACTGCAGTAATAATACAGATGCCCAGGGTAAGAGGAATGTAGTTTATAGATGGAGTTTTAGGCAGGCATTAAGCAATGGATCAGCTGAAAATGTATTTCCCATTTGTAACGGATACCTGTTTTGCGCCTTCTGCGGGACCGTGCGCGAGGAGTCAAGTCTCGAACATACACAGCTGTATTGAGTCCAGCCACCACAGCATTAATGGTCTCGTCCAGCCAGGTGGACTGCATCAGATACCGGGGAGCAATCTGGAAGGAGAAACATTGCAGCAATCATGCATTACAAACATGCATAAATAAATGAAGCAGACATACAAGACTAGGGTTTTCAACTAAACAGTTAGATGCAAAACTGTTTTTGCATGTTTCATAAAAAAACACAATATAACCCTCATATAGTTAGACTGCTAAATTGCAACGGTTACGTTTTCACAAGTAAACTTACAGCTGCTGAGATAAAAAAGTGTTTTATTGATATAAGTTAAATCCTAATGCTTTTTTAAAAAGATTAAAATCACAGCAGTATTTCACAAGTACAACAAACACTACTTGGTTAAACACAAGCACCCTCATACAAGTAACGAACCAGGGGAGCACCGCCACAGTACAAACATGCTGGCCTGTCGCAATTATCATATTAACTGATCACAATTATTTGAGCTAACTGCAATTATTTTATGTAATTATTTTACCATTTTCCATAGTCATTTTAAAATGATATTACACTGCAACCAGCAGAATGTGATTTGGGTGAAATCAGTTGGGTTGAGGTAAATAAATGCATTTTTTAAGATGTCATGGATCTTATAAAATAATTTTTTACTGGGGCAGCTGGTAGCCTAGTGGTTAGGAAGTTCGCCCTGCGATCAGGAAGTCGTGGGTTTGAATCCCAAAACTGCTAGTGGCACCTCTGAGGTACCCTTGAAGAAGGCACCGCCCCCACACACTACTCCTCAGTTGCTGCTTTTCCTGCTGTTCACACTGAGTGCTGTGGTGTATTCACGAACAATGGAATAGTCACTTTACTTTTTTTTTTTTACTTATTTGCATGCTGTAGTACATTTAGACTACAGCTCTGGGTATTTTTTATTTATATATGCGCTTTGTAGTACATGACAACATTATAAGGATGTATGTATGCAGAATGGGTGGGGTTTTTTCAGTCTCAAAGAAAGATGACATCTTTGTAATGACAGAATAACATTTCATATAAGAAGCAAGATTAGTTCACTAAGCTACCTGTGGCTTGTTCTTTTAAATAAACAATAAGGAAAATTAAACTAATTATATAACCATTAATTGTTTGATCCAACTTAATCATGACAGACCCAATTACATGCTTGAGCTCTTAACTGAATACGATGATGCTTTGAAGAAAAGGACAAAATTCACTCATCAACAGCTCTGCTCATGAACGAACATTTACAGTGTGTTAGGAAAGCCAGGCAAAAGCATCATGCAAACCTGTGCAGCAGTGCGTGCCTGTGTGATGCGGTGCCTGTTGACATTGGCGCGGACCCTCTCGCTGTGCTGGGTTCGCGCTATTGCTCGGGTGGGTCTGGAGTTGCTTGGCCGAGAGCGGCTGGTGGTGGGAAAAACACTGGTCTCATCTTCACTCAATCGCTCGCTACCTGAAACACAAAGAAGACCTTTTCAGTAAATGTGAAGTCAAAAAAAGACCATAACATTACTTTAAACTAGGGTTTCATGAGTGAAACAACTCCCCTAGACTAACATTTCTACCAATATGTCTACAATTCTATTAAGTGTATACATCTGTTTTCATCTAAAAACAATGAACATTTTTAAACATTCACAGTTGCAAAAATCTTGAAAGATCTTTTTTGTAGAAATGGTTTACAGTAAACCCCCAAAAATCCATGGTTCAGAGGATTTTTTTTTTAAGAACCAAACTAATAATTGTTTGTGGAAACCCCCACAAATTCGCAGAAACCGCAGATATCCTCCGCAATTTTTTTTTTTTTGCTGTTTTCGTAGCACTATATACCTTCTCATGCATTTTAGTGCTAAATTATTAAGAAATATATAATCGACTGATTTTGTAACATACATTTTAACGTAAATTCAGCTACATTTCCATATAAAACATAACTACACATTTTTTGGTACTGTGCAGAGAAAGCAGGCGCCGATTAGCTGCTGCCCTGTGATGCATCTCTGGCAGATACAGTACGTACACAGGTTTACTTTTACATTTCTTTTAGGGTAATGTATTAAGCTGAGTTTAAAATGAAATTTTGGGGGCATATTTTGGGGGCATATTTAGGGTTCACACTATAAAAATGTTTAGCCTTTTTTTCACATCACAAATTCACGTTTTTTTTTCACGTTTTTTTTCGAGGGTGCACTTGGAACGTAACCCCCGTGAATGTCAGAGGTTTACTGTATCTCCTAAGACAACCATAAAAAACATTTTGCAACCATTAAGCCCGATTGACGTGAATATATTAAATAACTGAACGTTCATACTTCTGTCTCTACAGTTTTTCCCCACACTCCCGCATTGTCTACATTAACATGAACTAAGTTGTCATCATGATTAGTGAAATGGGAATATGTTTAGTAACATGCGATATCTGGCTCATTACTTGTGTTGCGGTTGTTTGCTGCACATTCTGGGCAAAACCATTCTTCAACAGGCACAGCATTTAAAGGGGGTGTTAAACACTCCATATGGTACCTTTAACAAGAGAGAAAGAGAGTGGGTGTCAAAACGTTTGTAAATCTAAACTGTAGAAAGCTGTAGTTTCTGTAAGTAATTTCAGGTGTGTACAGTGTATACATTTTATAAGCTGTAAACTGCCATTACTGTTCATTATTATAAGTTTTGCAAACCTACATTTTTTTTAAAGAATGGCACTATATGCAGCTATCTAGCACTTTTTCAGTACGTTAAGAGAAAAAAATACTTAATACACTGATATGAACTCACCCAGCATCACACCCATCACACAGCAGCAGGCGGTCTTCTCGGTCTGAACCTCCACACACCTCACAGTTAGTCTGCTCCAGATCCAGATCTATTTGTTCCTCTTGACCAGCCTTTACTGTCTTCTGAACTGTAATCTTCATGGACACATACACACCACCTCAAATCCTGTTGTTTGCAGCACCATTTATCTCTTCTATTAGCAATATGATCATCTCAGGTTAGAACTAGAAATACAGAAAATGCAATACCAACAATGCTAGTTATGTACCGTTTTCTGGACTTTGCCTCCATAACATTTCCGCAGTAGGATATTACCAAAGACTATCCGGTCCACAGGACACGAGTTGGCATTCTGACGACAAGTGGGGGAAAAAGTATCACACAAAAAAGCACATCCAAGCATCCCCTGATCACATACTAATGGGAACACTACGTAAACTCAGTGAGAACTGAAAGCTTTGGCCATGTGATGATATTGCAAGCAATTTTTTTATTTTAACTGAACCTAAAAAGTATGTATTTGAATTTGGACTAGTTGTGTACCTGGATAGTAAGGGGCAGGTTCCCTGTCCTGCCATGCTCACCTTGGCCCATTCCAGAATGCAGTCCAGACAGAAGTAGTGTTCGCAGCTCTCAGGTGTGGCTACTGGCTGCTCGTGGAAGGAGTTCAGGCAGATGGGACACCGCTCGGCATCTTCATCAGAGCTGAGCCCAGCTAGATCAGTTGATGTGCCCCCTACTGCCCCCTCCAGGTCCTTTTCAGCATTGTCATCTTCATTATCAAGCATAGCGCGAATGAAGACAGAATGAACACAGAATATACATGGAATAATCTGTGCATTGTGAATGCATTAACACACCAACAAACACTCATTTTTTTGTGTTTGTTGGTGTGTTAATTCATTCTTTTGTTTATGCTGGAAATATGAATTACTATCAATGTATATAACAGAGAGCATCAGAGGTGTCAATTTACTGTTAAGGATCAAAATAATGTGGCTTCAACATGTTCTTACGTTCACTATCCTCCTCATCCTCTTCCTCTTCCTCTTCTCCATCCAGGGAAGCATCGTCGTCTTCTTCACCATCTTCACTGTCTGTTGCCCCTGCCTGTGAGTCGTCGCCATCCTCCGAATTTTCTTCTGAGAGGCAAAAATATTAAATCAGACCTTATCCCAAAAACAAAGAGCTGTCCAGATTGTTTAGTGCGTCAACACACTGCCATACACCAACCTTCTTCGGAGAGAATAGACGTGGCAGGTCTCTTGCCTTTTCCATGAGAAGCGTTCCTATTGATCAGCTCATCCTGGCTGTCCTCCTCATCCATGACTCACCATTAGAATCCCAACAGTACTAATGCAGCTTATGTGACTTCTTTTGTGTTTCAGTTCTGGTCAGCTGTAAGACAGAAAGAAGACACTATAAAATGGCACACGTAATTCTGACTGGGCAATATAGTCTGTCCCAGAGAATCATTATACCGATTGGCTGTCACTTTCATAGTTAGTGGAACTGACAGATAATCAGCATTACATAACATATTTCACACAATACCCATGTCCCTGCTGTCAAACTGTTTTAGTTTTTACACTGTATTCTGTTTTACACATGGTTCAGACCTGACAGCTAACAGTGTCAAACAGAACGGTTCACAATTCATAAAAACAAAATAAATAGTATGTTTGAATTCCGTCTGGTTAATGTTTGCAGCATTGCATGTACCACATAAAGACGCCTGCATTAAGTGCTGAAAGGAGGTCTCTTTCATAAGCAGAACTGCAGGGGGAGGAACTCTGATGGTACTGGGAGGGGTTTGGGATGCTGGACAGATCCATTTACACTGCTGTAACATGTGGCTTGAATGCGTCCCAGACCACCTCCTGAAGTGGTTTGAGTGATCAGACTTATCAGTTTTAAATGCATCTTGGTTGTATTTACGTCTGCATTTTTATGTGTCCTGGCATTCTCCAGATATAATCCTAATACTCAAAATGCATGGAGTGACCAGGTGTTAACAGGGCCTTAGAATGGAGTCAGAACTGCTTGTATCAGCAGTGATAGGAACCAGACTTCCAACATGTTTAATCCCTCTAAAAGATCCATCACAGAGGGCTGTTATGTGAAATCGTTATGTATCCACTGCCTGAGGAGATGTTTCATTGGCAGTTATGCAATAGACATATTTTATATATTCAAGGCAGAGGTACGTGCAGATAAAACAGTACCCAAAAAATGAAGTTTTATCACTATTTTGCCATGTCAAAACTCATATGACTCATGCACCGCTTGTTTTGAATAGTAAATAAACCAGCTGTACTTGACTATACTGCTGTATCCTGAGGGAGCAGGTTTCTTCTCAACGCACCATCACTCTGCAAGACTTTGCTAACATCGCTAAAGTAATTTCACTGTTTACATCTCGGCAGAAATTTCACTCTGTTTACATCTGTCCAGCAATTTCACTGTTTACATCTGTCCAGAAATTGCATTCTGTTTACATCTCGACAGAAATGTCACTGTTTACATCTGTCCAGAAATTTCACTGTTTACATCTCTGCAGAAATTTCACTCCGTTTACATCTCTACAGAAATGTCACTCTTTTTACATACCTCCAAAAAATTCACCCTGTTTACATGTCAACAAAACGTCACTCTGTTTACAATTTTTTTTAGGTCCGACACACTAAAACCTCCGGCACACTTCAGAAATGTTACTGCTATGTCCTGAGGGGGCAGGTTTCTCTTCAACCCAGCATCTCCCATCACTCTGCATGACTCCGTTTACATCTCAACAGAAATTTCACTGTTTGCATCTCGACAGAAATTTCACTCTGACTACATCTCTCCAGAAATGTTAGTCTTTCCCACACCTAATACCTCCATCCAACCACTACTGCCTTTAATAGCCTTAGCCTGCAGCTAGTGTGTGTTTGTCAGTTCTAATGATATCTCCAGGCTCCTGTTTGCACAGCCCAGCTCCTCTTCTGGACTACTGCAACAGCTGGAGGCTCCACATGTGTGTGGGGGAACCGAGGCTCCCTGATGTTCCTCGTTTAGCCATGGAGCTTCTCAGAGGGGGAAGCAAAACAGGCAAAAACAAAGCTAACACAGCCACAAACAAAAGCACGACCCCAGCTCTCGTTAGCAGAAATGGGCTAAACCTCGAGAACTCTCAGAAAAGCAGAATAAAAAGCCCACTCAGTCAGTCCACGGTCACATTTAGCTTTAGTAGAGGAGGTAGGAGCAAGGACTAAGCTAAGATAGGCCAGGCTAGGCTGGGTTGTCCTCCTCTCGGGCTAATTTTAACTCAGCTCGGCTAAAATTAACGGACAGGCCGCCTCGCTTTAAAACCCTCAGAAACTCTGGACGCGTGGTGGAGTCGGAGTGTGTGTGAGTGTGTTCAGTTCAGGTGCACCTACCCTGCACGGCTGGACACGACATGGGTTGTATTTTAAAGTCCACACTGTTTTTTGGGGGGATTTGAGTGACAAACGCTACCGGCTGAAGAGCACGGCGGATATGGCGGAGGGCGCTCAACTCGCAGGGACGTTCTTAAAGGAGCAGCGGTGCTCACAGACAGCCTGGACAAAAGTATGAGGACACCCAGAACATCATCAGGCCTCCTGGACTTCAAACTCCAAAACAAACATGCTCATTAATACATCACAAAAGTATAAAGACACTTTTTATGGATAAGTAAGTTCCGTTAATACACACTCAAACACTCCCTAATGGTGGTTAGGGAGTTGCCCCTGCAATCAGAAAGTCATGGGTTCGAATCCCACGATTGCCAGTGGTGCCACTAATGTATCCTTGAGCAAAGTACCATCCTCACACACTGCTACCCGGATGCTGCGCTCTTGGCTGCCCACTACTTCACTTGGTGAAAGGGTTAAATGCATAGAAAGAATTTCACATTGTTCATATTATCTGTCCAATTCCAAGAGTACGGGATGATCCAGGACTAGTTATCCAGCATCATTACCTGATCTCGCTAGTGTCTTTGATACAATCAAATCCTCACAGGAATTTTCCGACATCAAGTCTAAACCTTCCCAGAACAGTCGAGCCAAAAGGGGAACAAATAGGGAGCTATTAATACCCTTCATTTCAGAAGAAACGTCGAATGAGCAGGTGCCCATCAAAGTCCGTGTAGGAAAAGTCTGCACACATAATACACTACACATACCATACTACACATCACACGATCCATCACATAGTACACATCCCAAACATCCTATACTACACATACTATACCACACACACACACACACACACACACACACACACTATACCTCGCAAACCATACCACATATACTATTCTACACATACTGTACCGCTCATACCACACTAACGAATGGACTTTTAATTGTGACTCGCAGTCTAGATTTCCCGCATCAGAACAGTTTCCGATGTGGAGCTCTCGACTGTTTCACTGAGTGTTCTCGTGTTTTTAGTTTTGTTCTTCTTAAAACCCTGTATTTTTATTACTGTAAATTAAATTATTTTATTACTGTATTTACCTGCTTATACCAAAGAAAACATGCTTGCATGAATTACAGTACAGTCTATACAGGGGTATCATTGGTATTTACATTCTAGCACTGCAGAAGTTCAGTGTAAACTGTACAGTACAAATACCGGTTTACCTTTACATTTTCTTTAAGGGTAATTTAAGCTGAGTTTAAAATGAAATGAAAGTGTTTTGGGAGCATTTTGTTGTTGACTAGACGTGTTTTTTTCTCTCTGCCCTCGCTTGTGTATGCAATGCAGTCTCTGCCACAGACACACGTCACATGTGTCGAGATCCTTCACTCTAGACACACAAACAGCACGGAGACCTGCACAACCTGCACATCGGTGTTAACGTGTTCTGCACGGCATCTGAAATGGCACCGCTAATTAACATGGCTAATGCTAGCTAACATGGCTAACGCTAGCACTGCAGAGAGTCGTCCTGCAGCGGCTTAAACTGTTCCCACTCTCAGTTGGACGCTTAAATTTACCAGAAAATTCAAGGTATCCGCCTTTGTTTAGTTTAATTGTCATGTTAATGTTACAGAGAACATTAATAAAAGTTGCTCAGTGTTGGACACCTGTGTTGCTCCGCTGCGTCTGTGTGACCACGACTAGTCGACTCGACTTCGACTATCTTGATGGATAAGTCGACAGTAAATATATGCATA
>JBBIGA010000126.1:4996311-5012119 GCA_037576975.1 Alestes dentex
CGCCGTTGACTGAACGTCAGTGCCAATCAAGCGCTGATTTGCATAAGCAGGTCAGGTTACAGAGGCAGAGGAGTGGGCAGGGTTGGGGCAGCCCGACTGAACTGAACTTCAGCTCCTCTGAGCCTGAAGCCTTTCTCTAAATCTGACTTTATTCTTACGTTTCTCTCCTCGGACAGCATATCTCACATTTCCTCCAGCTTCACCAGCACCTGCCCTCTCTGCAATTTGGATTTCCTTTATTTTTATCCTTACCTGATGCCATTTGATGGGGAGAAACAAGAAAAAAACTTGATTGGTGAGTAACTGTGGCGCCAGGTGTAAATATCCCTTAATTATAATTATTATCTGATAAGCATGATCACGTGTTTTTATTGGCACAAAAATGCCTTTATGCTGTCTGGTGTATTTTTTTTTTGTCCCAGGATAAATTTTCAATCACCTGCTAAATATAGATGTGCACTAAATATTTCACCACATTTGTACAAGTGGCCTCATTTAAGGGTATATGGACGATAAACACATCATTTATCCAAGATTTTTTTCCACAGACACTTTATATCTTTTTTTTTTTTTAAAGAGACGAGGAGGGGGGGCCAAACTTGCACAGGTTTAAATATAGGTTTATTCATACCAGGTTGAAATGTAACCAGACCTGTGGTTGATGGGCCTATAATAGTTAAACTCAGAGCCTGTTAGGAGTGTTAAAGGCAGTCATGGTCTAACATGTGAGTGTGTGTGTTTTTTTTCTCTCCCTTACAGTCATTATCATTTAGAGACTCCTTAAAGCACTTTTGTTCTTTTGTCTCCTAGAGAGAGAGAGAGAGCGGTATGGCCTGGTTTTTCCCAAGTGAGATTTCTGAAAGCAGGTAAGCCACTGACTAACGCACATTGCGCCTTTTCTCTGTTCCACTGTGCGTGTGACAGCGGCTAACCAGCTTTTGGACGTGGCCCCGGGCTGGAGGGACCACTCAGACCGTCCCGCCGGATCACTCTGTGGGTTTGTTCCTTCTCCATTACTGTAGTGCAGCCTACGTGCAGCATGTCACAGGAACGTGCTCCATCCATAGGCCTCCATATGTTCCTCCTCCTCAGGAGGGTGGCAAGAATTATGCCTAAAGTCGTGTCATCAGTACGTAACAAAACTTTGCAGTAACTTAGCAGTATTGCTTGTTTTACTTAAGAACCTGACCCCTCCCTCAGCCTTTCGAACTCTTCAGCTTACAGTAGACTGACTTTTAACACTGCTCATAATGTACATGTTTAATGTACACAAGTGCAACACGAGTGATCATTAAAGCTCAAATGAAATGTACTTTGTTTTTTCTTTGGGTTTTTTGGCCTTTTTTTGCTTTTTTCTATTTTGGTACTTAAACGTAAAATATTTTGGTTAGAGGTTTGTCTAGGTTTGATAAACATCTTATTTTCATTTTGGTACTAAACAATCTCAATTAGAGGTGAGCGATATTTAAAAAAATATCAGTATATGATTCGGTTTTTCTAGGTTTGAAAAACGGAAACTTTTTCTCATTTCGGTACTTAAATATAAAATGTATGTTATAGATGAGCGATATGGCAAGAAATATTGTATCACAATATACGATATGTGGTTTGTCTAGGTTTCATAACAAACATTTTATTTTCATTTTGGTACTTAAACATAATGTCTCAATTAGAGGGGAGCAATATGGCAAAAAATGTAATACATGTTTTTTTTAGGTTTTATCAATAGAAACAGGAGAAAAGTGCCATATTTAACTTTAAAACTTTTTAACTAAAAAAAAAATCTTTAAAATTGAATATAATTACTCCGTATTTTACATACTTCGACGCTCTAAATCCAATTAAACAGGACTAATTATGCTGTCTGTAATAACACAGGCAGTTGGTCGGTGTTCTTTAGGTCCCTGACATCACTCAGAAAAGCATATTGTGACGTAAAGTGCAGTAATTTGTAATGATTCATATCAGTGTCCCGCCCGACCCTAATGTCAAGAAGTTTGCGTTTACAATTTCATGTTATGGCTACTGACATTACACCAGTTTGCGTAAAAAACCCTATTGGATCTCACTGGTCCATAGTGTTGGTGCATTTAGGTCTTTCATGCATGACATCCTTGAGGTGGAAGCAGGGTATTATGTGGGCAAAGGGTGTGTATCAGGAATCGAATGTTTACACTATGAATGGCTTCGTTCCACTTGATACATTTGATTCAAGCCCACTAGAACCTGTTAACCTTCCTGTATAATGCCTCACTCTTGTCTTCCACATAAGTATTAATTTACCATTCCGTGTGACCTGCCACTCCTCCTTTTTTTTTTTTTGTATACATCTCTTTTGTAGCCTGTGGCCCAATGGAGGCAGCGTGAATACTGTTTGTCAACCGAGTGTCCTGTAGAGTCTTGGAAGACAGGACTGATAAGTGCAATAGCTCTCAAAGCTGTTGGGATTTGGGGCTTAGCTTCCTCTAACTACACCAGACAGTTCCCTTATCTGATCTGTCTAATCTGATTTCATCGAATTAATATGAAGCCTAGCCAATACTGAACCGCTCAGACAAATATGCATTGATGTATATGTTGGTTAGGAAGGAGAGTGTAACAGATCTCTTAATGGTACCGTAGCCATGGGATTGAGGGATGGTTGAAGAGTTAAAATGAAAGTGATAAGTTCAAAGCTTTAACCTGCTCATCTGTGGCTGGCGTTGTGGAAGGGCCCAAACAAAAGTGAAAATGTTTCACTGGAATTCAAGCTGTACCGGAACCAAGACATGATTCACCTGCTTGTCATTGCGAGGTGGGGTGTAAGTTAAATGAAGTGTGTCATCATACCATGTGACGGCTACTGAATAAATAGTTTATGGACTTTTATGTCCATTTATGTACGTCCTGTTATGGAAGAAATCTGTATGTACTGTGAGCTCATAGTAAATGCACAATGCCATCCAGCTGAACAGGATGTGGAGCTTCCTTTAGCATTAGGCAAAAGCTTTTTATATCTCCACTGCATATTATGAAACATGTTGACACTATATATACCATTTTCACAGATTTTAAAACGATGACACACAAAACCAAACCCAAGTCGAGGTTATCTAAAACACAATGCACCGTCTTTATTATACTTAAATACATAAACAAAAGTAATAGTTCTCTAGATATAGCTTTCTGGTAATATCTTACAGTAAATACATGTTTTGCAATGTAACAAAAGGTCAATATATATATTTGTATATACAGATAATATATATTATATGGTTACATTGACGTGTGGGGTCAATACAACAGTAGGTGATTAGGTACATTAAGGTGTAATAAGAGATCCTTGGCCCTGCCGTCCAGGTTTTACCTCCAAGACGACTCCCTGGATGTCAGGACTGCAAGACACACAAAAATATGATATGGAGTGATGCTTTCAGTTTTGAATACTGGAAAGGCGACACTTGCAAGTCACACAAAAAGACTGTTGCAAAAATAAAACCCATGCACTAAAGAAGCTCGCCCGGTTTGTCCCATGCCACGGAGAAAAGCTGGAACTGCACAGTAACCGGCTGAATAAGAAGGCACCCACAAGCCCAAAGGGAAGCCAGGTAGAAAAAATAAAATAAAATAAAAATTAGGTGCATTACATGCTCCATGTGCTTTTTTTCCCTACTGCAACACTATAAAATATATAAAAACAGATTCCAAAAAGACACATCTGACTATGAGTTCATATGAGCACTATTAAAGGAATTATTGACTCATTTTCAACCCGAACTCAGTCTACTGTATCTGTAGAACACATTCATTTATAATGGGCAGGAATTTCTCTGCACATAGAAAAGAACATAAGTGTCCTTGACTCAAAACACACCTATAATAGAAGCCAATGGGGAGGTGCTGAGTTAAGAGATGCCAATAAGCAACTGGTTTTTCATTTTCCTCCTGTTCTTTTACTAAGCGGTTTCAGTAAACTCTTTAGTAAATGCTACAGATGCAGTTAACAGGGATTAGGTTGAGAGTCATTCCTTTAATGGTTCTTAAGTTTATACCTTAAAAAAAGAGAGAAATCAAATTCTTTGGGCTATTAGAACAGCAGACTTTCCACCTTATTCAGCTTCTACAATGACTAGAGGTATGGAGACTGAGCTGTTTGCATTTCAGCCCTTCAGCTCTGATGAGTCCACTCCATCAATTTCCACTGGTGTGTCCTTCCCTGATCACTGATTACTGCTTGGACCACAGGTAGATTCACCAGGCTTCGGACACAGCAGTAGCCATCGAGGTTGTGACTTTAGAATAAAATATGAAGGTAATTTTCATTTGGATTCAGTGGCACCAATGGGAAGAGTTGGCAGTGATTACACATCTTTAGACTAAGGAGAATTAGGATAAATTATATATTCAAATTATTTACCAATATAATAGGACTATTGGCGGAGTCCCTCCTTAACAATCATTCATCGACACAGCAGCAAGGGCCTTTTTCAGAGCGTTTGACAAACACTTTTCTGTTCACTGGTCTCACCCTTATAGCGGTGAGAAAGAAATTGTTCGACCTAATACAATCATTTCTCTATTTGGATCACTGCTCATTCATGCTCTTGTATATCGCAGAAGTACTGTACCAACTGTACAACATACAATAACAGCAGTGCCATATTGTGGTGAGCATTCTTTGTCGAACACACTGTCCTGTTCTGTTGATAAAACAACTGTTACAGAGACAAGTGCGATCAGTGGCATTGTAAAAAAATCTTCTCTCTCTCTCTCTCTCTCTCGCTGTCTCTCTCACACACACACACACACACACACACACATATACACACACACACACAAAACGAACCAACACAGGGTCTGGATCAGCAATGCACTCAGAGGACAATTCATTTTCACTGATGTTCTGCACAACCAAAAGCCATACATAACCACAGAAACAGGGAAAACACACCAAACCAGCAGCAGGAAATCCAGCAAAATAAAGAAAAAAGGCCTAAAAGGTGTGTGACAGATCAAGTCATTGCAAAAATAAATGTTCAGGAGGACAGGAACACTTTAGTTTGTTGGCATAAAACCAGAGCCAAAAACACCTTCACAAGCAGCACATAAGGATCTAAATATTTGTGTATATATAAATGCTGTCGTGTCATATGAAGAAGATATTGTGTACATCTGGCTCTCAGTGTTTCAAACTAAAGTGTTGAGGAGCGTACAGAGTTAACACTTCATCTGAGAGGCACCAGGCAAGGACACCAAAGCTTACACAACAACCAGCACGTCACAAAGTCTTTCGCGGATGTCACATTATTGTCAATAGTTCATTTTGTGGACTGTCACAAGTTGACCCGGCTGCATGAGATCGATCATGCTTTAGAGCTAAAGGAACCCTGTAGATAAAGGCAGTTGCTTGAATACGTCCGGTAGATCCCTTAAGAGCTAGAGTCAGTTTTCTGCCAGTACATTTCTAAACATACTGTCTGCAAGCACAGATGGTGTGAACACAGGAATTGGTGCTTTAGGGCATTTCATCAGGTTACTGTTGGTCCCTGAACCTCTACTACTTCAAATGGAGAACTGCTCCCATTCAAAGAGTTTTCACCTTTACAAAAGTTCACAGAGTTAACTTTAACATCAAGCTACAAAAGCTGAAGCAGCTTATTAGAGTCCAGTGTGTACATTTCCATGGGAAAAACACGAAAATCCTTCATTTATGCACCAAACAGTGACCAAAAGTATTTTGTGCACAAGCATCACTGCAAGTAAACTAAGCATAGCCTTCTCCTTCGAGGAAAAGTGTGCAGATTCCCTCAGAATGTACAGCACTGTGCAAAAGGCTTCGGATCCAGTGTAAACCATTTAAAGCCATTTATCTGAGCAGTAAGGGAATTTCTGCCAGTTAACATTACAATATATACTAACAAACAAGAAAGCATTAAATAATATCAGGACTTGTTTTGTTGGTAAATAGTACTAAAAGCTTTGTAAGCTGGTTAGAAGAAATCTCATTCGGTCCCAGATTTCTCTTTGTGAAACTTTATTAGCAGCTCACCTGTTTTAATATAAGCTTAAAGTATCATTTGAGATGAGGTCTGGGAATGATTAAGCAAACATAGACATACATAAAAACACTATTTATTGTATTATTATTATTATTTGTATATGTTGTAATATGAGCTTTTAAAAGCATTTACTGCTCACCTAAACAGGTTTTACATATGTTCTCAGGTGTCTTTTGACTTTTGCATGGTACTGTACTAATAATGTAATGAAATATTTCTAATGTGCAAATGACTCTGAACAAAAACAACTGAAAGCCTGTATTTGGACAGTCAAATATAATTTCTTTGCAACACATGCCTGCCTTTTCTTTGCAACACATGCCTGCCTCTCAGATGAAGTATCAATGGAGACATACAGATACAAGCTTTATTAGAGGAGGGCGGTTAAGGAGCGGGCACCATGCAGGGACCTCCACCCAGAGAGGGCTGCCGCCACTGGGCTTGGCTGAGAGAGGGGGGTTGCAGGGTGGGGTGGATGAGCAGGCAGTTCTGCAGCAGCAGGCTCTCACACATACACACCCTCAGGGTTCAGGCTGGACACCAGCGGGTGCTGCAGGTTGCGCGGGTGCCCCAGGAACTGCTTAGCTGTGGGACGCGGGGGGGAGTCTGTGGAGAAAGACAAGGCTGTATCAGTAAAGTTGGGCTTACATTACCAAAGTTCTGTCCCAACTAACCTGTCCAGGCTCTGCCTACAAATTCATATTTGAAGCAAATAATGCAGGCTTGGACAAGCTTTCTAGAGTGTCAGCCAAAAAACTTAACCTAAAGAGAAATTACAGAGCAAAACGAAGGTAAATTCTTAAGTGAAATATATTGTTTAGTGAAATAAAAAAAATAAATAAAAATAATATATATTCATTTAATTTTTATATTCCTAAATCTTTGCTGTGTGCATCTGATGATCCCAAACATCATCATCTTGTACTGACACAATGACAATAAAGCATCTATCTATCTCTCTATCTATCTATCTATTAAATTTATTCATTTCAAAGAGTCAATATAATGAGATATTCATACATCATAACACATTAGCTTGTATAACTAAGCGTTGGGGAAAGTATCATTCAGTTGGTCTTATTTTGATGAGATGCAGCAGCATAAAGCAGCTTGGTAGCATAGCATTTAAGATCTTATTACGTAGCAAAACTAAACAATGTGAATAATGTGCATATGCGTGTTACAATTTCCGAATGGGATCTTTGCCAATGTTCTGTAAAGCTGGTCCAACCTTGTAATTATGAAACAGCATTTTTAGCCAAGGTAAACTACAGCTAAGCTTCAAAACAGCAGCCTGGGCGAGTCCTAGTGTACATTTTTGGGCAGGTGTATTCAACATGTGTGAGGGCCACAGACTCTCACTTCTTGTTCTTCCTCCTAGTTTTATGCCGGTCTGTTAGATTACTTGGACCGAAACGTGGAAACTGGAAAGTATGTTGGTCCCTGTTCACACCTACCAATAACACAAAACCCACATGATTCAGTCGTTAGAGGAAGGTACTAAGTACAGGTGTGAATGCGGTCCAGTGTTTCTTGGACATGTATCATGATCTAATTACTCAAACCAATTTCTGTCGTGGCATATGACCACTAACACTTGTAGCATGAACATTTTACCGCTCTGATGTGCCCTAGACAACAACGAAGGACCGTCTAGTCAACTAAATCATCACAGCAGAGACAAAAACAGCGGTAGGTTCTTTTTTTGCCTCTTATCCCATTTTGTAAAGGTTGCATAAAAAATCCATATGATGTAAACATTAACAGCCCTTATACGTACACAAACAATGATTTGTGACACATTTTTGTCTGATTAAAACATGCTGCAAGAGACTGACATAGTCAACTCTCTTGCCATGCCAGGTGTAAATGTCTGTACATTTGGATGAATATTAATGTCAGTTATAAACAAGCCTCAAATATGAATAAATCCTACTAACAGTAAAAAAAAAACACCAAGTAATCACAAGTTTTTGTGTGAACTTGATTTGTCAGACCAGCGACAAGTAACAAACGGAATAGTTTATGACGCCTAGTTTTCAACAATCAGTCCCGAGAAACCCAGTTCTTTCGATGGTCATTTAAACAAACACGAAAACACAAAATATATTCTAAGCCTAACATTGAGGTTCAAAAAGGTTCAAATTAAAGGTCATAATATTGCTGATACACAAAAACATGTAAATGATCGTGTTACCTGGATAAAATGAGTTTCTTTCTTCTACAGTCGTTCAGTGTTTGCATATTAGATATGATTTTATGTACGTAAAATAATATCTTCATATGCAAAACATGCATGCACAAGTATGTGTGTGCAAGACATACCATGGTCTATGGATTTGTTCAGCAGTAGCTGCGCCAGCTCCATTTGGTCCAGCTGCTGGTGGAGGTCCGTGCGGGAGGAGTGGGCTGGCAGCGCCCCAGTCTGCTGGATGAACTGCTGCAGGTTGCACTGCCGGAGCTCCTTATTTAGTTCCTCTAGCTCCTCCTGCTTAGTCTGGAAACACATGAGGTCCATGAGCAGGGGTGGTGTTGGGCCAGAGCGTCTGAGACTACAGCCTTGAATATTTTATGTAAAGCCCCCACCCAAATTGACATCTGGGCTAAGCCTGAATGTTTCAAGATCCTGGTGATGTGTCTGTACATGAGAATGCAGGACATGACTAGTTCCTCTAAAAGTGTCATGCTACAGAAGTTTCCTCTCTTTTTAAATATAATAGTTCATATTTAGTATGTTCGTAAACATACTGTTCACGCTCCAGTCCATGCATGGAAATAAAGCTGCAAAAACAGAATACACTGAATACACTATTTTTTATGATATGACCAAAAAAAACTCCAATTCATTTACATACATACTACTGGTCAACATACAGCATATTAGCTCACCATTCATAATGAACTTATTAGGAGTGTTTCAGCCCAGACTGCTTTTTTAAATGAGGCTTTTCCAATCAGAACAGAAGTCATTCAGATATATCAGGCACAGTAACAAAAACAGCCTGCTTAATTCTAATGAAAACAGAGAGATTAGACAAGGGTTGTGTAAAAATTGTTTTTGGAACATGGGAAAACTACAATAAATGTCAAAAGTGGACCTTGGGGAAAAAAACAAAATGCCAGAAAAATTTAGGAAAGGGGCTCTTTAATATATTTCAGTGATGTTTGTCTGCCATGGAGGAGCTTGGTGGAATCAGCAATTTCAGTTCTGCACATAAAACACACACCACAAGAGGGCAGAACACCCTAACAACTACTTGCACGGCAAAAAAATCATGTCTTACAGCTCTATTGACAGTAATCCAGGGAATTGTCCTCTAAGGGCATGTTTTAACACTCACAGTCTATGGTCTATTAGTGAACTGACACAAGCCAATTACTTCAGAGGCAGACAAGTCAAGACTAACAACAGTCCATGTGCCAGACACAATATGACGACGGATGCTCTTTACGAAAACATGATAATTAACATTCTGTACCCTCTCAGGCCTTCTGTATTTGGGGAACAGCTGCTGATTATATGAACAATCTCTTTTTTCCCCCTGACATAGGAGATTATTAATAGTCCAGAGACTGGTAGTCAGGACCTTGTTGGATCAAAAAAACCAAAAAAACAAGTGTATCATATATATATGTAGGTGATACATCACAGATATAGGAGATATTCCATTAACCCATTCGAGAAAAGCACCTTGCATTTACTGCATTGAGAGAAAAACACTGCATTGTCTACGTGGAAAAAATGCATCCATTACAAAATTCTTTCCTGGGTCACACCTTGACTGCTCACCTGCAGCAGATTCTCTGCTTTTCCTAGAGCTTTCTCCGTCTCCACAATCTCCACCTCCAGCTCCTGCCCTTGTTTCTGTTGACTCTGTAATTCAGCCTTCACAACACCTATGGAGTCGTCTGGCCCCACCTGGCTGGGCGGAGCCTCAGCCTGCAGCTTTTCCCTCTGAATGTCACGCTCCAGCTGCGTGGAGCGGGCTGTGAATTCGTGGAGCCTGCGGCCGCACTCGTCCAGCTTAGCATGCAGTTCGCCAAGCCGCCGCCTCATGACCTTCTCTCTCTCCGTTTCAGCCCTCAGCTCCTCCTCCCAGAGCTCCTCACTGGCCAGCTCGGCCTGATTTCTCATCAGCGTTTTCTCCAGGGTGTCCGTCTCCTCCTGTAGTCGTGGTTCTGGACAAAGATGATGTTCCCATGCCTGTGTCTCGTGCTCCAGCACCTCCAGCTGAGCTTCTAGAGCATGCAGTCGCTCCTGCTGCTGGAGAACGTGCCGGAACACCTCCTCTTTGGATGGGCCGGGCAGATAGCTGGTGTGAGGCACTGGAGATGGAGTCGCTCGGGGCTCTGGCGAGTCTCTGTGGCCCAGACTCTTACGGGACTGCTTGGGTTTGGCACGCGGAGAGCTGGAGGGACCCAGGTTGAAGGTGAGGGATTTTTTCGGAGCTCCTCGTTTTAAGGGCTCTGGCTCAGAGGGTTTGCGGGGAGGCAGAGAGCGGTCATGCTGGTCCTGGCTCTCGCTGCTGCTGCTGCTGCTGCTGGGACCAGTGCGGCGCAGGTAGAACTGCACTTCACTCCCATGCTGCCCGAGCTTGGCCAGAGACTCTAGTGGACGTTCAGTGGCCAGAAGCTGCCGCTCTGTGTCCCTCAGTCTCTGGATAAGAACGTAGCGACCCGTCTGGCCTAGAAAAGCAATTGAAGCAGTATAAGCATGTGACATTAAAACTATTACTATTCCACACATTCACATGCATAAAAACAATCTCTCAGGACATAATTAACAGGAATGCAATGTAAAGTGACCATTTGTCATATGTGAAGCACCATTGAACACATTCACCAAGTGAAGCAGGGGGCAGCCAGGAACACAGCGCCCGGGGAGCAGAGTGTGGGGACAGTACCTTGCTCAAGGGAACCTCAGAGGTGACATTAGCAGTCCTGAGATTCGAACCCACGACCTTCTGGTCACAGGGCCAACTCCCTAACCACTAGGCCACCAGCAATCTACAATAACCATGTTCAATCAACTCAAGTCAGTTTTATTAGTCTTTTTAGATCAGTTTTACAACACAAATGACAACACTTTCATAAAATAACATATTTTCGAGTATAATCTCAAATCTATGCAAAAACATCTGTTACACATTCAAGGTGAAGCTAAACTAGCAAAGGAGAATGTGAATGGGGCACTGTATTCTAACAGCACGTACATGATCCAGATAAATTCCTGATCTATAGATAGAAAGGCCATTTCCTGGACACATAAGTCTATTCCCAGATTAAATTACACTGTTCTGTAAAGACTGTTCACTCAAATTCCTTTGAATGCACAACCAGGCTTAAAATAAGAGCAGTTTAGTGATGCATGCTGTAAAACAATCTTGTATCTGTAACTTGCCTATGGCCTGAGCAAGAGCGATGACTACATCCTGACAGGATGTCTCCTCGGACAGGCCACACACCACCCGCACCACTCCATCCACCCACACCTTGAGCTCCATCAGCTACGCACTGGGCCTCGGCTCAACCAGGATCAGAACAGATCAGACCTGCTCAGCACTGCATGACCTGGTGCAAGTTCTAGAGGGAAACACAAAATACGTTACTGGCAGGGAAGAGAGCAAGAACAATGATGTTTAAGCAAAATGACAGGAAAAAATGGTTCTGATGGAACACATGATTGACGTTTGGGGATTGGGGTGTAGTTTTACAGTTCACACCATGAGGAACCAGTACATATACAGAATTACAGACAAAAATATTATCAATATACTTACCCCCAATCCCCCAGTGCTGATTCCAATACCTAAACTTAGGGTACCTGCTGATATTGAGTACCAGTTTGGTGACAGTGCTCTATTTAGATATTTCTTTGTAGGAAAAGATCATAAAAAGATTATAATGATTATATTTTATAATCGAAAAGATTTATAAGATTGTACCATTACCAGGTTTATTACATCCCAATGCTTATATCCCCCAACTTCATTGGAAACACAGGAGTTTAAGAGTGTGTAGATTTGGACTCACAATTTAAGGGTTTATTTAATGTGGTCAGTATTTAGTATTAAGATTTGTATAAACCTATACCTATGCATTATTTCAGATAAGTGCACTTCTACAGTATACACATAATTTTAACATACAGAATATCCATGTTTCTGGTATTACTGTGACTTAAACTAACTGGTGATTACAGAGGCATTTTAGGGCCTTTAGAGGTTTTCTTTTCTGCTTACTAACTCCCGCTGTATCTTCACTGCTTTCTTTGAATAACAAATCCCCGCAGGTTTGCCAGAATTTAGAGTTTGAATAATGAAGAACATCTATTCCAGTGGGTAAGCAAATTTTTTAAAGTTATCATTAGCAAGAGGTGCCTCATGGCTCAAAAGCGTACCTCTGTTCCAATTAAATGCACCACTGGCTCTCTTCAAAGGAGTTTTGGCAGATTAATCCTTAAGGGAACAGACAAGGAGAGTTGCAGTGAGCAACTGAGTGTGTGTGTGTGTGTGTGTGTGTGTGTGTGTATGGGTGCGCCTGTTTCAGGTGTGTGTGTTTGTGTGTGTGCGCATGTTTGCATGTCCATATGCACACATACATGTGCCTCCACTGTGAAGCCTCCCAACAGGAACAGAGTGTTCCGCCTGAGTGGTGTGTAACATCAGAGAGCTTGGCACTGCAGCAGGTAGCAAATGAGGCCTCGAGCATGAGATTAATGTGAGTGTGGCTTGATGGATGCTGGCTCTGTGCACTTTTACTGCGCTAGTTTATAGCCTTTGTAAGCAAATGGTCTAGCGATGTCAACCGCATTGACTCTGAAAAGCCTCTTCTAATAGGACCAGGCAATACTAGACAGCAAAAGCAATATTCAAGCAGCATCTGCCAGTGAAACAAATGCCAGTCTGAGGCTGACGAATAGCCAGAGAATTAGGACAGATTGCGTAGGGCTGGAAAGATCATTTAGTTCACAGTGATGCCAGATTGATCAGCTTTAGCAATGTTGAAAGATCCACCAACAAGTTTATCTAATATTTATCTTTTTAAACTTTAACTTTTGCCTAAACATGCTTAATTGGGTGAGCTGACTGACAGTTTACCGCCCCGAAGATACATTTTTTAAATATAAATAAGCGCACACAATTATCATCAGGTATTGGTAGCTGGTCAGCTAGTAGCCTGGTGGTTAGGGCATCCACCCTGTGATCAGGAAGTTGTGGGTTTGAGTCCCAAGGCTGCTAAGCACCTCTGAAGTACCTCTGCTAAGCACACTGCTCCCCGGGCGCTGTGTTCCTGGCTGCCTGCTGCTTCACTTGGTGAATAGGTTAAACACAGAGGAAAAATTTCACACTGTTCACGCTGTGGTGTGTTCATGTATGACAGAACGGTCACTATTACTGTACTTTTCAGACTCTATCACTTTAGTTACAGGGACAGTCTTACAGTCATTAGTTACAGGGACTGTCCCCCTGGAGCAACTGAGGATTAAGTGTCTTGTTCAAGGTCACAGTGGTAGAAAGTGGGGGGGGGTTCGAACCTGCGACTTTGTGGTCATCAGGTTCACAGGCAAGTGTTTTACCCACCAGGCTACTGTCACCCCTACTGTGCAATTTCTTACTGAGTTCTTACCGGGTTTCAATTATCCTCACTATTGTTATTACAATATGCAATAGTCTACCATGTGCAATGTCGTACAGTGCGCTTATGTATTTTTTTTTAGAACATTAGACCATTTGCCCCACACATAAAAGTGGGCTTGCACATGTAAGCTAATAATATCAATTAGTAAAGCACTGCTTACCCTGAAATGCTGGATTAAATGTAATTAAAATTAGATGTAATTGAAATACTGGATTACATGTAATTTAAAAAGAAAATCAATTTCAAAATATAAATCTAAAGTTGTATCGCATGATATTATCTGCCACTGGAATTTTTAGAGCCTTAAATTCTATATCAGTATGAGCCACAAAAAGGTCAGGATCCAGAACAGACTGAAGGATAACAGACTTTTAAAGGGATCCTCTGAGAACTTGGTTCATAGTTCATGAACAAGGACTGAGGACTTGGTTCAGGTTATCATATGTGAGGAAAGAATGGGGATGGGAGGTACCAGGGCTCAGAGTTTCAAAAGGAGGTGCCCATTGGAATGCTGTGACTTCATCTTACACTGCAGAAAGTGCAGCCGGTCAGTGAAGTGATAACCAACATCACAGGACACCCTGTCCAGTCACTGCCTGAGTCATCTCCACAGTCAGGCCATTAACATGCGCTCAAACGACAGCTAACGAAAAATGGGCACAACTTGGACCGGTGAGAGACGAAAACAAGTTTCAGGTTGTCAGGCAGCATCTGTGCCTGTATGATCAGTAGCAGCTAGTAAAGTACACTAATGTGCAAGTGGTTTTATCTGATTAAACTGCTTCCAAATCCCTCTCGAACCGCAAGCATTTTTAGTTGCAGTTGGTTGATAAGCTGTCATTAAGGTCTTGAAGAAATAGCCATGGGCATAAATTAGAAGTCCTAGCAGTTCTAGTAAACATCTTAGACAACTTTCATTCATTCACTATACTGGAATGGCACTAGTGAGTAATACTGGTGGTCTGTCCCTAACATCTTCCAAAGTCTTTCCCCGACCCTCCTCCATGAGCGAGCAGAGGAATGCTACCTTTCAAGCCAGAACGAGGGGGAGAGACTAAAACAAATCTTCTTTTGTCTGCAGAGCTCTGACAGGCTTACACACTAAATCAAGGCCAGGGCCCCAGGGTACACGTCCCTACACAGCCTGAGGGTTACCAAGGCTACCAGCCACCGAAGCCCTGTGATAACGCGGACTGAAGCCGAGTCAACAGGTGCTACTGGAGTTCACGCCAACATTTTAGACGTGGGTTTAGACAGTGGCTTTCAAGTTGGGTTCTGGAGTCCCACTAGCTTAGTATTTTCCCTTACTCTACAGTCCAACTCTTGTTGAAGGGCTCATTGAAAGACTATTCCAGTGTTTTTCAACTTAATTACCAGCTGCTGCATCTGTAGCATGAGGTCGATTGCCGTGGACAGCAAATACCTAGTAAGTAGTAAAAAAAAAAAAAAAAGACTTAGACTTCATTTCTAATAGAAGCACTTTGAGGAGATTTCAGAGTATATTCAAATGTTGTCAAATGTATTGCACTGGTGATCAACATATGCTACAAGCGGTTTTGATTAGTTTGAAAAATGCTGGATTGTTGGAGGACTGAGTCATGCGGTGGGTTTTTCATAACAGGATGGATCAGTCAGTCGGATAAAATAACTTTAGCCCAAATCAGGCTAATAGGAAAAGAGCTAAGAGGCATTTTAATTGGAAACATCTCATTTTGGGCCTATGTTATGCAGTTTTCATAAACTGCTTTATGAAACACCTCCAGGTGTGTTGGAGGTGTCTGGGAGCAGGTGAGTATTTGACAGAGCAGGACTTTTCCATCAACAAGTCCAAAGATGATGGGAGATGAGGTAAGAAAAACACATCTTTGTGAGCTACTCCCCATTTACTGAGAAGTGCATTTTAGTGTGTATCTCAACACAAGATACATTTTCATTTCAAGGAAGGAGTTGCAGCTTGTTCAGTTTTGGAGATGTCAATTAAAAAGTCAGCATGAATGCAGTTACAATAAAATAAGGTAAGGGCTCCTGACGGTCTAGTACAGGGGTGTCAATCCTGTCCAGAAAGGGCCGCTGTGGGTGCAGGTTTTCATTCCAACCAAGCAGGAGGCACACCTGATTCCACCTCTGTA
>JBBIGA010000126.1:5021999-5052932 GCA_037576975.1 Alestes dentex
TATTCTCAACTTCAAAATTGGTTTTTAATGTAACTTATGTCTGTGATTGTTCAGTCGTATGACAGATTGAAGGAGAAAACTGAAGGAGGTTCAGATAGGAGGACGTATTGAAAATGTAAAAAAAAAAAAAACGAATGTGAAATAGTTCATTTTTGTGCTGTGAACTTCATTCAAATTTTTTTAAAATGGAATATGAATGCGAACTAGTTAATTTTAATTGAATGAACTGTATTTTGAACTAGTTCTTTTTCAGTGTGAACAGGCACAACAATGTTCAGGTGTATATTTATGGAAAGTACTTCCTTAGCCGGTATATGGTGAACTTCGAAAGCGACCTCATGTTAGTAGAGATCCATCAAAAAAAAAAAACAAACAAAACAAACTTTCATTGTTAAGGTAGGTAACACTACGTCCTTCAGCATCCTCCCTCTCAAAGCAAGCCACATGAGAGGGCTGGAGAAGTCTGGATCGATCTTTTAGCGGCCAGCCACAGCGTGCCGTCATCTCTAACGGAAGGCAGTGTGCTGAGATGTGCTGTTCTCCATCAGAAACGGCGGGGCAGGCGGAACAGGGCAGGCAGCCTGTACATCACCTCTGTCAAGCCCACCTCACATCAGCTTAACAGGTCAAGTGCTGAAGCGCCACTTCTGGCCCTCACGACCAGGCTACTCACAGGAAGAACTCATCGCATCGCCCCCAGAGACCTGCTGCTGGACTCGGCCATCCATCAAACGTCTGCAGAAGCAGGTGAGTCAAAACTCCAACTGACATGACTTTATCTACACTGAAGGTTGGTGGAGTTTTGTGATCGCTCAAAGACATGTCAAAATGGGGATTCGGTTCACTAATGACAAGTTACAGTCATACAGAATCAGTAGATGACAGAGTAAAACCAAGATCAAGAACAAGGCTGTAAGTCCCACTGGAAAAGGGAAGTTCAATACAGTACAAGGGTTTAATCATGAATAAGAAAAAAAAAAAAAAGAATTGCAGCAATACTGTAGTGGCCATGATTGCATCAGAAAATCAGAAATGCTGGAGTGGTCAAATCACAAGTGGACCTTCATAACCTAAAGCTTATCTGGTCATTAGTGCACCGATCAAACTGCACAGACTAAGAGATTGGAGTTCAAATGAAATTAAACGTAGACTTGGCGATACAAGCCAACTTAAAGGAGCTAAATGATTAATATCCGGACACACACACACACACACACACACTAACTCTTGTTCTTGTTTCACATCTCTCTTTCCTTTTTTCTCCTCCATTCTGCTCCCTGTCATCCATTATCTATGACATTATCTTCCCTGCTCCAATCTCACAATGAGAGACAGTTTAGTCACGACGGTTTTCCATCAAAGGACCAGAAACATGTTTTTTTTCCCTAAAACACTCTTGGCTAAAACATCAATATTTCTGATGAGGTCAACACATCTATGTTTTAAGAGGACATGCATGACTTTTTGTTTACATTATAAGGCTTCACAATTGTTGATGGAAGTGTCAAAGAACACACAATGGACAAAGAACTCAAAGACCTGAACAACTGTTATCATATATCAGTCTTCCTGATGAGTCAGAAACCAAGCTTTGTAACACAGGTTCCTCATCACAGCATGAGCTGTGGGATTGTAGGGATGTTCAGTGCTGAATAGTGTTGGGCAGTTTTGAAACAAATCAGTTTACCAATATTTCCCAAATATATTACATGATTGCACATTTAGGTTTGCATTATTAAAGCGAACTCTCTCAGTACTGTGTCTCTGTGCTAAAAGATTGCCACTCAATTTGAACAGTTTTGGTCCATTTTTGTCACTAAAAATGACACCAAATGGCACCAAAAAAGAAGCTTAACAGGACAGAAACCAGTTATCATGGAATATATACTGATTTTACCACTGATTGTTAATTATGTATAAATAGTAAATAGCAAAATGCAATTTTGTTTTCTGAATTGTTTTTCCAAACAATCCAAAAGCACTCGATACAATATACTGCCCAGCACTTGCGTAGAGTGAGTTTCTCTCAGAGCTCACGCATGCAGCAGTGGCCCCTCAGTGCCAACAGGTTGATTTGCAGCTACAAGCAGAGAGTAAGTACAGTGCACACACACACTCACACTCAGACTGTCTCTTACCTTTAACTTACAACTGTTCTTCCCCTCTATGTTTGCAGTCCTGTCTCAGGTAAATCCTCAGGTTCTCCTGCAGACAGTCAGGGGACACACCGCCGCTGGCTAAAGTCCAGGGAAGGTGTTTGTGAGGCAGCTGTGCTTCAAAAGCATAGAGCTGCTGGCGGTTAGAGACTCTGAAAGCTTGTGAGGAATGCAGCTCTCCTGTGTCTGACAGGACTTCCCACTCACATCTGAAGCTGTTTATCCCTCCCTCTCTCTCCCTCTCTCTCTCTGTCTCTCTCTGTCTCTCTCTCTGTCTCTCTCTCTCTGTCTCTCTCTCTCTCTCTCTCTCTCTCTCTCTGCCTCAGTGAGCTCTGCTGACACTGCAAGCACTTCCCCCTCTCCAGGTAGGAGGAGTGTCTAATTTCTCCCTGTATAGCTTGTCCGTTATATTCTCTCTCTCTTTTTCTCTCACAGTCATATCAATACCTAATAAAGTGTATAGATTTTTTTTATCATTTGAAAATGCCAGTTGTCTTTTAATATGACCAACAGAAATGGTCCAAAATAACTTCATTGTTCTAACTTACACTAAGAACAGAAAGTTTCTTAAAAAGTTGCTATTGTACATTCTCCAGTAACTGATATAATGAAAAAAGCTTCTTTCCCCTCATAGTTTCTCTTAATGATGAAACAGCATTCAGGCCCAAACTACAAACTCTGCATCTCTGTTGTCACTGTGATTTCGGGTTCCTGCAGTAAGCATTACTCACTACCAATTAGACTTGCAATAAAATAGGATGGGTGTATTTAGGGTACTATATACAACTATACGCAAACTCACCCAGTAAAGTGACATGTTTATTTTCCAAGCGAACACAAGTTAAATATGCAATGTTCTATCATTTTTGTGCATAATTTCTATTCATTTCAGTTTATATATTGGACAAAAACAACATTAAATGTAAAACGTGCTCCAATGTTTGCACAGGCCAAATTGAATATTTTATGTTCATTACTGCTTATTTTCTGTATTTATGTATTAAAAGGTTAAGGATGTGTATTTATTTTGACTTCAAAACTGAGCAAAAACATATTCATAAACATATTTTCACATGATTACACTTGTATGAAACACCGGGACATAACTGTGATTTTGTTATTGGGATAGACAATGTGAGAACATTGTGGACATCATCAGACAAACTTGTGTGTTATTGGTTCTGTTCAATTTGATTAAGAGCAGCACACATCTGAGATGTGGATATGTATGGTGTATCATACATACATGAGAGGTGAGAGGTGAGGCTTTGTTAACAGCGATAATATCTGTAGGACTCATATGAACATGCTGAGTTCATTCATTAAAATAGCTAATAACACCTATTTGTTGTTTCTGGCAGAGCCACACAGAATGAATGAGAGAAAGAATATTGCTGTGTTGGACAGTTGACTGTGTGAGTGTAACTACAGGCTTGCTCTGGATGTTCCTGTCTCATATGCTCAAATGACTATGCAAATATAGCATTCTCTCTCTCTCTCTCTCTCTCTCTCTCTCTCTCTCTCTCTCTCTCTCTCGCTCTTTCTCTCTCGCTCTTTCTCTCTCGCTCTTTCTCTCTCGCTCTTTCTCTCTCTCTCTGAGGTAATAGTTCCCCCACACATATGCTAATGCATGCTGTTAATTCAGGTTTAGTCTGATGGCTTTCAGAAGGGAGTGTCCTACATAAGTGAAACACAGAGCAGACAGAAACCTGAGCCCTCGTGTTGTGCTGAAACAAGATACCATAGAGTTTAATATTTAAACAAACACACACATACACACACACACATCATAACAATTATTCCCAAATGGACAAGACAAGCATACAAACATCTGCACACACCACTACCTCAGTGCAACACAAGCACATGTGCAGATACATACACACCCACCCACAAACCCACCCACCACCACACACACACACACACACACACACACACACACACACACACACACAGAGAGAGTTTATGGCGACAGACATAATCAATGAAAACTGATCATCAGAAGGAGGATAGGCCTGTTTTTCATTATCCCTTACCTCTCTCTCTCTCTCTCTCACACACACTCACACACACACACACACACACCCTGCAATCTATCACTGCTGCTTCATCTTCCAGCTTTGCACCTACGCCCGGAGTCGACAGCTGAGCAAATTAAATCCAAATAGCAGCATCACTGACTAACAGAAACTTGAAGAAAAAGGAACGGACACCTTAATATTCCACTTAGACGAGCCTACACAGCAGCAGAAAGACTAATAATGACAATTATGACCCACTATCTGTTCATAGTCACATAAAGTAAATCCCCTGAGGAATTACAGTGCGAAGAGCTTTTAACACATTTCAGGCTTCAGATGTGAGTCATGTTCACTGACTTTTCCCCACTAGGCCCAAAACCCTAAAAATAACATAAAAGACAAAAGGAGTGGCATTTACGGAAAATGATTCATTTATAAACAAGCTAAGCTGGTTAGCGTAAGTGCTTAAAATACCAACTTCACATTTGGAAAAATAAAAAAAGCATTTTAAAGCAAAAAATAGTTCTGCAGCAATATTCTACCAAAAAAATCGCTAGTCCCTGTGTAATCACTCGGAGTCGTCCCAGTTTATCCCTCGTTACATTTCACGGCTGCCTGCCAGGCATTCCTGGGGGGGTTGCTCCTTTAACCTTACCCCTCCCCCATGCAAAGACTGTGGACCCCCCACTTACTGGGTGACACTAGGATAAGACAACTGTGGTTTTAGTAATCCTGTGACACTAACGATGCAATATTTCATCAATTCACCCTTCGTTTAGAGGTCATGTATTAGCAAACTGATGTCCTACAGGCTCCCTTGATTGATTGTCTGTAGAACCAATTCCCAGTTTCCCTGCACACAAATTGTTCCCTATCTTGTCTAGGCACAGTGCGATATTTGGCATATATCGCATTCCAGAAAAGCAAAATATTTATTCAGTGCTGGGCTACTATAGTCAAACTTCTTTGATTCAATGCACTGCATCTGGAAGCACACGCAAATATAAAACATACACAATTCTCTGTAATGTAATGATTGTGATATCTCAACACAAAAAGAGCCAGCACCAATCAGCAACCCACTCCTGTCACGTAACTGCGTGATTATGGTCATGATTATTCTTGGTTTAAATGTTGTCTTTGAGAATACTGAATTGCGAACCCAGTACTGGATCACTGCACTCCTGTTTCTTATAATGCTAATCCATAAGGATCAAGCCACATCAGTTTCTACTTTCTCTAAATGTGTGGATACTGGCATGAGCATCACCACTCAAGTATGCACATGAAAAATACTGAATAATGGCAAGGACTTATGATTCCCATTCCAGAGCATCGCTAGTATAAACCTGAAAATCTAACAATAAAGATCATTTTACAGATACTTTCCGCCTGATCTACTGTAAAGATTAGCCTTTTATAAAGACCACCCTGCTGCTCACCCGGCGGAAACAGTCTGATGAGGGTAAAGGTAAAGCCATTCAGCTCTTAAGGCCCAGTATCTAAGAGAGCTTATCGCATCTTCTTTTCTTCAATGACCATAAAGTAAACAAGTGCAGCCAGAACAGAAGCGCGGTAATTCTTTCCTGGCATCACAGCAATAGATAGTGTTTGCAGAAGAGGACTGTCAATGAACAAACGGCTCTCTCATAGTGTCCTATATACTATTGAAATGGAAATCTCAGCAATGCTGCGGACGAGGCAGGTGCCAGAAAGGGAGAGCGCTGAGGAGCCCTACCTGTTCAAACTTGACCGCAGATTTCACTCTTCAGAGAAAGCTCACACTTTTTCTGGGCTTTATTAATGCTGTCTTCACAAGCGTACAGGTGCACGTTAAGGACAATCAGCCTCAAAGACTTTCAACTCCTCTACTACACGGCTTAACAGTATCTACACACCACAGGTTTTCTTTGTGGAAAGTATGGGTCCACCCAAACAGAGTAACAAAACTAGGTTAATGATCCGAGTTTGAAAAAGGAACTTGTTTGACAGTAGCATTGTGATTTTGATACCAATAATTGCACACATTCGAGGCCCTGTCTTCTACCCAGACACGCAGATAAACCTCAGCTCAGAGTTAAAATGCATTCTGTTCGAAATGTGGCTTTCTAATAATAGTCCCGGTGTTGAGCAACATGAGCGTGAGATCACAGCGTTCCTGCTTTTGTTGACATCACTTTCGCGTTGATGTGAGGAAGGAAGAAAACAAGGTAGTGATTGCTGTTTATACTCCAGGCAGTTAAATATACCTTTGCACTGTCATTATGGTCAGTATGATAACACCGTTCTGTAGCGCCAATTGCACTGTGTGCTCTTTTAGAAACAACGTGCGCATTTTCGGGCCCATAACAAAACAACAGTTATGATATTCAGCCTGGCCGAGCTCGTCAACAATGAAAGTTCAACCTTTCTCCCTTGGCATAGGAAGCACGCAGCCTTTTTAAAGCATTACAGGAAGCCACGAAATTTCACTTAGAACAAGCTTTCAAGCCCTGATTCCCTTTTCAGCTCCACAGACACTTTCTGCACTGATTTTTCTGAAGCCAAAAGACATTTTCAGACTGATACTATTACTAATACCTTCTTGGGAAGCACAATAAAAAATTCTCAGTCTCAGTATTATTAATTTATTCCACCCTGAATGTGATGGTAAGCTTGCCAGCAGTCTAACATGTTTCTGAACATATTTCTTGTACTAGACTAGGTGGTCTCATACAACCAAAGTTTCTAAATGAAGCTCTCTGACGACATGCAGACAGCAATTGATCTTGCTGTTTTTAATCACTGGAACACTTAAACCGGATGGCTTTCGTGAAATATATTTTTGTAAGAAACTGGAAGAACAGATGTACTGAAAAATTCACCACTACAAACATTTTTCATGAGCTACCTGATTTGTATAGGCCCAGGCGTCAGGCATATAAGTATCATAAAGCAGCAAATTTCCACACGAGCTTATTATCAGAAACGGAATCGGAGTAGTAAATGCGCTATATGTAAATACTAAATGTATGTATTTCGTTCTTTTCATTTTAGAAGTAGTTTTATTCCCTGATTTTTTTTTAGCAACTGCTGCAAGTCATTTGTGATTGGGGCTTTTAAATATTATTAGTAGCGGGTAACTCAATAAGGCAATGATAAAAACAGAAGCAGATTCAATTATGAAAGACACGGGCGAAGACGATGAGGAAGGCTGGAATGCGTCAGTGTCCAGTCACAGTGAGACGCCTTTCATCGTTCTCAGCGGTGCGCTGGCCCAGGTCAAACGGAGGGCACGAGGGGATGAAGGGAAGAGCAAGAGGAGACAGTAAACACCACACGACCAAAGCACTCTGTCTCGTCAACAGCCTCTATTTCTGCACATCTGCTTCATTTAAAAACTCGTAAGTGAAATGAATTCAATTCAACTCAGAAACCCATTGCTGTTACTTATTTTTCACCTGCTCTGTGGGTGACTGTGACTGAGCGCACAGGGAGATGTAGCTACATGTAAACGTTTCAGTCAGATGTAGGAAATACAGAATCGTCCCAGATCACAGAACAGCTGCAGCCAGAAGATGAAAAGTGTTCACAAAGCTTTCGCTGTGTACTGTAGGCCTCCTGACCAATAATACCTCCAGACAAGTGTTTATGTGGAACTTTTAATTAATCAAGGTATTCGTGTAAACCAAGGGTTCATACGTCCAACCCAGGTCCTGGAGAACTTCCACCCTGCAGAGCTTAACTTCAGCAATAATCTAAAACTAATGAAATCTAATGAAAGCCCTCAGGAACATCTGAATATTAGAGCCAGGCGCAGCATTTACCAAAAATAGGTTGCTTGGGCACTCACTAAGCACAACACAAACCACTCTAGTATATTTGTCCCATTTCAAGAATCTCATTTGCATTTTATCCCACTTTAACTATTCCAAAGGGAAATATTTGGTATTGTTATACAATGGTAGACAGTGTCACTGATGCAGAGTACCACTGCAGTCATTTTACTGACATCAACTTTTTTGTTCATGAGGTGTTTCACTGAAGGTTCAACATTCACTTCTGTATTGCCTAATTTGTAGATTTGAATAAGTAAACTTCTAATAGAAAGTTAAGAGAACAAAATCAATTACTAACTTTTAAGTTGAAACACACTTTTTTTTATAATGTAAACAAATGCCATGTTGAGTTTGGATATGAATAAATTCAAACCACTTCTTCCACCCTCACTGTGCTCCTCCCACTCAGACCAGTGGGAAACACTCCAGGTGTCTTGGAACTGAACTCCCCAGGGTGGCAGGTCTCCAGGACCAGGATTTGAAACTCGATGTAAATTAAGGAACGCAAATAACTTTAATCAAAATAATGCAGGGTGACTTTTGCGTTACCAATTAATTTTGATGTATTATAAGGCATATTGCACTTATAATATGTAATCATGTATTCACAATACTACACTTTGTTCATATTGTGCAAGTTTTTGACAAATAAGATTTTATCACTGGAATCCAAAGTCTACATGAGATGAGAAGAGTTCTGGGTGGGTTGTGTCTGTGATTCTTTGTGACAAAAGGCTTCTAGACAGGAAAGTGGGTTATAAAAAAAGCCACCCATCAGGTGCATGAAGGTCAGAGGCCATGAGAAACAAAAGGGTGGAAGCACATCCTTCAAAGCTGAGGCACCTCCACCCCATTTCTGTCATTCCTGTTTCTTTCTCTCTCTCTCTCTCTTTACACAAACTGTCTCTCCCGCACTCTTCAGAGACAGCAGATATCCAGCGAGAACAAAGATGCTTTCAATAGCTTTTGCTTTCATCCTAATCTCCATCCAACATCTTTGTTGACAGACACACAGTGTTTGTGGAAAGCTAATGTACTGTAGCTTGACCACTTCCAACTTTACCTTTCACACAGCACTTAGATGCACTTGTATTGAACACTGGCTGCGTTGTGCAAATAACTGAATATTATGAGTGTTGTTCTTTGGTTTGGACAATGAATGCATGCTGGGAGTTGCTGAGTGGTGGAGAAAAATTAATAAAGAGGAACGTTAATCTAAACGATGGCTGGTGGGCAGTTTCTTGAAAAAGACAGGCCTCGGGGGCCACGGGGCCTCTGGCACGCCGCCAGCAGGAAACTCAGGATTGCACCGCCAGCCAAGGATGACATTATGTCAATTTACTTTCTTTGTTCATGATCGCTGAGCGACGGCTTAGGTTTTAATCAAAACCGACACTTTTTGACCGATATGGTGCTTGGCTCCAAAAAGCGTCCCACACTTGGTCTCCATCGGCAACGTCTGAGCCACCCACAAGTTAGTCCCAAGAACTGATGATGTCTGTTACAACTACCCTGGGGTCCAAAGCATTTTTTCCTCTATTTCCGGAAAGGATTATTTTTAGCCGGTCTCCTCAACTGAAGTCAGATCTCAGCCTTTACTGTTTTGTGATTATTTTCTTAAGCGCCTAGGTGCAATCCACAGCATAAAGAATGCTCATCATCATATCAGATAGCTGATTTGTACATTTAGACAGAAGCCTTGTACAAACCTTGGGAAAAAGATGGTTTGTTTGTTCTCAGCTTTCACGGAGGGCACCTGAGTCAGAAGTTTAGAGCCAATTAAGAAAGTTCTAAGTGCACTAAACAAACCATGAGTTTGGCAACCTCCCCAATTGGATTAATCAAGCTAATTTTATTCTGGAGCGGATTGCTCTGCGTGATCCAGGCTACCCGGCGTTCTTGATCAGTTGAGAACTGTGGATTAAATGCAGGCATTCATGCAAGCAGGACAAGGTAAGAGGGGCTTTTATTTATCCAAAAACAGTCCTGTCTTCTTAACTGAAGCCGTTCTGCTCTGATGGGATGACGACCACTGAACTGCATATGCTGTGAACGCCATTAGTACTTGGTCTCACATACTGCACTCAGTCATCTTGTCAACAGGTGTCTTACAACTAAACGGAATGCCTTCCACACATTCTTCTTAAATCTTACTCTTTGGCTGACAAATGGCATGTGTTTGCAGATGCAAAAAAAGACCATTCCAAGATATGATGAGAGAAAACAAGCTCATGCAAGTGAACAGAGAACAGTAAAACATTCAAGGCAGTTCAAAAATATGATGTTACTATGCTGTGTTAAGGATTAAAGGAATAATAGTGAACAAATAATGAAGAAATGCACTAAGAAATGCAGCAAAGTGTGCAGCGACAAGACATTCTGTTCTTGGACACCAGTTATTTCTAGTCACCTATTTCTAGCTCGGTCGTGCACATCTGTGAAAAATATTTCCACTCAATTTGTTTCCGTGGTAACAGAGAAATAAACTTTTCATGACGTACAGCAACCAAGGACATTTTGAAGATCAAGGCAAGAAATAATAGCAACACACCCATAAAAACACACTTTAGACCCATTCGCGGCCGTTACGGGACAAGTGAACTAAACAGCAATCCCACTCTCGGCCCACATTAAAAATCCACTCACCCCGTGAACTTTGTAGGATTCACATACACTTTTGCAATGAGGTGAATCAGCTGAGACTAGCAGCGATCACCTTGTGCAGAGTCCTGTCTGCTCAAAACCGCCGCTGAGGAGCACAAATAAGAGGCCGGGGGGGGGGGGGGTGAAGTGGTGCCGCCATGCTCTGTTGCCCGGGGAGACCGATGCGCTTTCAAAGAAATCAGCCAATGACAAACACTGCCAATTGTGTTGAGACAAAAAAAATCACATGACAGCAGGGCTGCTGTGCAGTGCGTGCAAAAAAAAAAAAAAAAGAGGAGGGGGAAGGAATGAAGGCCTGGGAGGGTTACAAAAGAAGCCCAACTGAAGCAGCCCACCATGCCGAGCCCCTAACTTCATTGTCTTCTTTATGTCCGTTTAGGGGCCCTTCCACCACTTTGGTCATCCGTGTTAACCTAACCTCCACCTATTACTCTGACCTAGAGCACCGCATTAAATAACCAGGCTCGCCCATTTCTAAAGCGCACCAAAATCCAGTGTCTTTCACACAACAAACCTATTACCATTTACATGTTGGGAGCTAAAAAAAAAAAAAAAAAAAAAAAAAAAAAAGTGCTGAGAGGGCCTGATGCAAAAAACAGGAACAGTAAAAGAGCTTGCAGTATGTGTTTTCATTTTTATCCCAGATGTAACCACACACAGAGAGAACGAAGAAGGTAAAAGCATGTTGAGAAGATGATCAGACAGGGCCCTCGTTCATTTCAAGGCAAAGCATCATCATATGATTTTATTACGACATGACTCACCCTGTAAAACTCTGTCAGGGCATTTTACCCACCTATCCAGCAGAATGGAGAGATGCGAGCTTATTTGCATTCATTTAAAACTGGTGATCATGTGGATTTAAGTCAGAAATGTAAAAGGAATGTAAAAGAAAGAGCGCCTGATGTTATTAAAGCAGCTGCACTGAAATGTTACAGTGCAGAAAGAGACTACAAGGACCACAGGAACAGCTCGCTGACCTGAGAGGGGATACATGACGTCATGTAAAGTTGGAAGTATGCATCAGAAATAAGACGCTGAAGGAACGCAGAAAGGGCTCGCTTTGCTGGACTGATGCCAAGTTCAGCCAAGCAGTGAAGTGTGAGAAATGGCGAGGGGGATGTCCGTGAATATGTACGTGCTGTCTCCAGCTGGTACATAAGCCTTTTTGTTCTTCCACCAAGCAGCTGGACAAATGAGTCAATGTGAAGGGTTTCGGAGGAGGAGGCAGAGACTGACACCATTTGATATAGGCCTGTTTTTCACAGGCCTGTTTAATCACAGACTAGCTGGAGCAAGTGTAGTAAGTTTGCATTAAAAATATTACACAGTACAGTGCAGAAGTCTTAGGCACCTAGGCAAATTGGTTCTCAGTGTGTGATAGTGTGTCTTTCTGCTTGCAAAGTTAAGATTAGTATAAATGCAAACAAACAGGAAAGCAGTAAGAAGTGTCAACATTTTGGTTTGTAAAAAAGTAGTTGATATGTTGTGAGCTGGTGAGGAGAACACAGGTTCGGTTCCAGATTCCTCCTTGGTTCCTCCAGCCGTTGTTTGGATTGTGAAACTCCATCAGCAGCTCCTGATTTAACTTAATGAAGGGCTGACTGAGTCAAACCAGGTTTCTGATGAAACTACGAGTAATTCTGGGCTTCCACAAGAACACACTGATACCCTGTAAATAAAAGCACTATTTACTGTATAAAGCTTTTATTTTTAATTACTTTTTTTATTATTTAATATAATAATGTGAAACAGTCGCTGCTCATCTGAATAGTTTTAAATACTATATATTCGTGCTAAAAAAAAAAAAAAGAGTTAAAATCTATTACTGTATGTGCTACACACTGCACAACTACAGCTAGTTCTTTGACATTAACACTATTGTGACATAATGATGTAAACATGGAAACTTCTTGAAATCTTCTTTAAATGGCCATATAACATGACAAACACCCACAAGATTGAAACCATATCACAACAGGTCTGTTTGAGTGAGAGATCCAAAATCTGAACACTAAGCTACTACACTGTAAATGGCAATGCCTCACACTGCAGCCATAAAAGTGCACTCTCGATGCATCACCATCAGAAAAAGATTATGGAAACCTGAAGACAAGCTGTCAGCTGTTTACAGTGAGGCGCTGCTACATCAATCACCCTCCAACATATCAGACTAATGACAAGCAGCCAAAGACAGGTGCACTACATTCCCTAAAGGACACCAAACGTTACAGGCACTGTAAGTCAAACTGACCGCTGTTCATCACTCACTCCCGGACTTCTAATCAACGTGACACCAAATGCTTGTTTGTATGCAGTTCGGGCTACATAACACAGGTAAGTGCATCGAACGCTCACCCACTCTGCAAGTTCAATAATCTATTACTCCTGACACAACACCTCGCAATGGCCCTGCATAGTAGATAGAGATGCATGATATGGACAAAATATCAGTATTGCACTGCTATATACTGCGGCTGCAATGAGTTTTATAATATTAAGGGCCCATATCATCGATTTTCTGGCTTGAAGTATGTAAATATTGCACAATTTGATGCAATATTCATACTGTCCATATATGGAAAATAAGCTACAAAACCAGAGAGATTTGTGAGATTTGTAATCTCACAAAGCCAACACATTTCAGTATATCTCCTTATTCTGGCTATAATCCATGCCCACATCCTTTAATATTTAACATTCAAATAATTAGACTTTTGTTGGATTGCATGAAGACCTCAATTCATCAGAATACCCAGTAACTCACCTGGAGTTGTCAGAAACACTGTGATCGGTAAGAGGCTCATTTGCATATAGCATTCTTTTGCGATATCGATATTGCAGAGACCAATATCACAATTACAATTAACAGCCAATATATCGTGCAGCCCTAATTGTAACTGTAAGTCAAGTGGTGCTGGGCCATACTGATCAAATTCAATATATTGATATATGGACAAAGTATTGGGACCCCTGTGCATTACACCAACAGGGACTTTAATGACATTGCATTCAAATACATAGACTTTAATATGGAGTTGGTCCTCCCTTTGCAGCTATAACAGCTTCCACTCTTCTTGGAAGGCTTTCCACAAGATTTTGGAGTTTTTGTGGGGAATTTGTGTTCATTCATTCTGTGGAGCATTTATAAGATCAGGCACTGATGTTGGACGAGGAGGCCTGGCTCACAATCTCTGTTCCAGTTCATCCAAAAGGTGTTGGATGGGGTTGAGGTCAGGTGGCAGTAGCCTAGTTGGTAAAACACTTGTCTGTGAACCCAATGATCACAAGGTTGGAGGTTCAAACCCCACTTCCTACCATTGTGTCCTTTGAGCAACACACTTCCTCCAGGAGGACTGTCCCTGTAACTAATGATAGTAAGTCACTCTGGATAAGGGCATCTACCAAATGCCATAAATGTCTTTCTATGGGTCAGTCAAGTTCTTCCACACGAACTCATCCAACCATGTCTTTATGGAGCTTGCTTTGTGCGCCGGGACACAGTCGTGCTGGAATAGAAAAGGTTCTTCCCCAAACTGTGTCCACAAAGTTGGAAGCATGGCGTTGTCCAAAATGTCTTGGTATGCTGAAGCACTATGACTGTCCTTCATTGGAAGTTAGGGGTCTAGCCTGAAAAACAGGTGTGTCCCAATACTTTTGTTCATATAGTATATCACAGCACTGTCAACACTCTTGAGCTGTTTTAATGAACTCACCACGGCACACAGATGAGGACTGTCTGTAGGTCTCTAGGCAACTGCACATGTTATACTTTTACAAGAAAAACATCTCTGAGTCTCTAAAGAGACTAACTTAAATTTAACCAACCATTGTTGGTTGTAGGGACATTCAGCAAGGTTAAGTTACAGGTTGGGTATTCGTCAGGTGCATTGCTCTGCACCTGTCCTGACTTCATCCACTTCGGAACCAAGAAACCCACTGTAGGAGCTAAGTGTAAAATCACGACTGATATAAATGATTAAATGATTTTTCGTCCCGATAAAACTTCACCAGACCTGCTTAAGCCTCACTTCATCTTCTTTGAGCAATAGGAGATCTGGACAGTCTCACCACGGCTCGGCTCAAATGATACTAGCTAGCAACAGCAGCGATGTGACTCAAGTTAGTCGACACTGATGTATTTTTTAATTGTATGTGATTATATTTTTCTTGTATTTTTTGTTCAGAACAGAGGGCCACTGGCGAGTTCTCAGCGGTCTCTGTTTATGTTCATAAAGAAAGATTAAATAAACCAGAGAGAGAGAAACTTACCAGCACGACCGAGCGGTGCTCCGGGAGACGCACTGCCACATCGGTGTGTGTGTGTGTGTGAGAGAGAGAGAGAGAGAGAGAGAGAGAGAGAGAGAGAGAGAGAGAGAGCGTTCAAAGTGAACGTGTTTGTGTGTGTATATATGTGTGTGTGTGAGAGAGAGAGAGAGAGAGAGAGAGAGAGAGAGAGAGTTTTGTCGGAGCGTATTGTCTGGGTGTAAGTGTGTTTGTGTGTGTGTGAGAGAGAGAGACAGAGAGAGAGTTTTGAGTGAGCGTGTTGTGTTTGTGTGTGTGTGTGTGTGTGTGTGTGTGTGTGTTCATGCACGCTTCACCCCGTTGCCATGGTTCATCTTAAAGGACAACAGCTAGAAGAGCCAGCAGGGCGACAGCAGCGGTTCACACTTAAGTGTTTTTTCTGCATTAAACAGAAACTGTTTTTAAAGGTAAACTAAAACTCTGTTAAAGACTGTGTAAACGCTTTTCTCTATACTTTGCTCTCCTTTTACCACCCAGTTTCCTGGTTCAGGTTTTGTCAGATTCAGCTATTCATCAGCATGTGCTGTGTGCTGTGCTTTATTGGTGTATGGATGTATAGAGACTTAAACTGGGGCATCATGGCCTAAAACTACCAATAACCATGATTTTGTGTTGTGTAATATTCTGTAGCACAGCACTACATATCCTCAGCTTCATCAAAGGATGACAGAATTTTCATTTATTTATCATTTTTGCAAGGAATCCCCCGCAGCAATAAAGTAATCTTAACTTCTGAAACACACACACACACACACACATATATATATATATATATTAATACATATCATCACACACACACCCCCAAAACCTAAAACTTCTTCCCATCTGCCATCAACAGGGGGTTTGCTAAGTCTTTAAACTGGGAGGATCTTTCTCTAGAGAGGCCTGTGGCACCGCTGCATGAGGCGAGGAGGAATGTTTACAAGAAATGTGGTAATGGTTCCATATTTAATTTTGACCATGGCATCCCTTTATGGGCAGGTGAGGTTTGGGGCCTAACACAAGACCCTGAAATATTTCTTTTGCTAAATTTACCCTGCCCACCAACTCTCTAACCTGAAATACACAGGCTGTTCTGGCATGCCTTGTTTTGATGCTTGTTTTATTGTATTCTCTGTTTCCTGAAAAGAGATTAAATCTACCATTGGACTGTAATGTGTAATTGGATAGTCCACTTTGAAAAACTACAAAGTTGGATTGGTGCAGAATGGCCATAGTCCTTAAATATCAGTTTTCTCTGCTTTCCACATTGTTCAGATATAGTGATGGTACGGTAATGATTTCAAGCATCGAGGCCAATAGAGTGTAATGAAGCCGGAGATGTGCGTTATTTAGGTCTCAGTGGCCTGTGTGCTGTTTGCTCCACACATTGCTTACTGTAAAGGTCATTCCTCTCGCTTCAGTCTCCATATTCGCAGCCATGCGAATGTTTGCTTTTTAGCTGAGGAGGCTGTGTGTTAAAAATGAAATAAGCAATGAGGCTGAAAAGGAAAACAGCCACGTGGGGGTCAAGAAGGGGCAACTTTTGAAGGTGTGTGGAGAGTCAGATGATCCATAAGGTGGTGAAACATCATGAACAGCACAGTTAATTATCACAGGCTACATAGTTAATATGCGAAGTACCTCTACATAATAAAACACCCCCTTTTTTGAGAAGTAGTTGCAAAAACTACAAAACAATAAACATTCTCAGACATGTACTGATGTCCACCAAAGGACCAATTTAAGCCCCAGATCCATGTCATGCATGTCTGTGGGTTTTACTGACACATAACAGACTAAATGTTATGCAGCCATTTACATTTTCATTTAAGGCATTTATCACACTTTTATCCAAAGTGACTTCCATTCCCTAACTACAGGGGGCAGTCTCCCTGGAGCAATTTGGGGTTAAGGATCTTGCTCAGGGACCCACTGGTGGTATGTTGAAGGTAGGATTTGAACCTATTACCTCTTGGTCCAGAGGCAAGTATCCCCCCCCCCCACGCTTGTTATACAATTTAAAACAACAGTCTTCGTGGTTTGAGGTTGGCTGGATTAAAAACTATTTGACACGTGGCAATGCATGTCTTTCATCGGCATTTGGAATTCCTTTCCGTACACACTCTCGCGGAGGTCTGCCACACAGGACTGAACTTGCACAAAAATCCAAAAGCAACACTGAAGATTCTCACCTGGTGGCACATGGAATGCCACGTAAGAAAACAAGATGGGGCCCTCAAGTGTTCCAGTCAAAACATGCGTTCACCTTAGGAGCAAGTGTTGCTAGGGACGTGAGTTTCATCGTCACTGCTATGAACTCTCTCTTACTGACACAAATCTCTGTGATTGACTGCCTAAGCACAAGTGTGCAAGGCCTCAAAGCATTGCTTGTAGCAAAACTTGAAAAGTGCAGAAACTCCTTTTAGGTTGGTGATGTTAAGAGAAACCTTTCATCTCTCAAGGAGAATAAAGAATACCTTGACACTGAACGTATGATGAGAGATATAAAAAGGCCCGTTAGGCAGAGATATCATGGATTGGCACTCAAAGAGCACCCCCAAGTGGTAGATATAATATTAAACCAACCTTTAAGTTTTCAGTCATTTAGTCATTTTTAGTCAATAACCAAGAAAGGTAAATGTGTAATATTTGGGATGTTGGAAATGATGGAAATTTTACTAGCTTGCAGACAAAAAGACCAACATTTGATTATATAACAGTATCTTCAATTTGTCCACTTAATCAAGGCATGATATTATGGCTATTGAACTGACAAATAACATTAACATTCCCTTCAAACAATGTGTCCACATGTTCGTCTCTGGAGGTCCCTGAGATCATGGAGATGAACATTTCCACCATGCCCTCAGGACACAGTCTTCCACAGCGCAGTCCACAGTGGCCTGGGGTAGAATCCCTCAGTCCAGGTGAGGACTTCCTGTGCCAGGAAGGAGAGTTCGGTAGCCAGGAAGTCTCTGGAGAGCAGCTCTCGCTGTATGAGGGCGCGTGAGTGTTGGCCTGTGGGGCATCATGGAGCATATGATCTGCTCGTGTTCATTGATCGACAAAATCTGTCTTTCAGGAGGTCCTAAACTGAAATAAAAAGGGGCCGTGTTAAACCGTATCAAGGCACAGGGAAGTACTAATGCAAACACACAAATAATAATGGAACGTACCAAGGTTCCCTAAGTGGGGAGATCATAGGCTTGGAGTCTGGTCTGTGAGGCTTGTGGAGAATTTGATGGGGGACAGGTTGAGTTTTCTTAGTCTCAGCATTCGCAGCCTTAAACTTCGTATCCCTCCCTCCTGCTGATGCACGTGGTAAAATGATTTCATCTATAGTCTTCTGTATACCAACACCTGCATTACTGACTCTGAGTCTGCGGGCCCGGATCTCTGCTATTCTACTGCCACCGGAGTGCGCCATGTCCCTGGTTGGTGGAGCAGGAGACAGGGTGTGGTCTGATAAAGAAGAGAGTCTGGACACTTCTGGGGAAACAGCGCCTGCCTCAGAAAGATCTGCAATAGAGACAAGAGTACATCAAAGTATTAAATCAGTGTATTTAAAAAAAAACTTTTTTAATCTCAGTCTGCTACAAATGTGTCCTACCGATAATTTAAAATAGTTTTCAGACTTTCATACTTCCAAAAACAAAAAAAACACAGAAAACCCACTGGACAGTTACTTATCATAGAAGGCAACGGGCTGTTGCCAAATACTGTGCACAAATATTTGAAAAACATACCTATACAATGCAACATTTAAAGTACAATCACTCTGACAGTATCAGCCTTAAGTCCTGCCTTTTCTTGTGAAGTATTATCCAACTCTAAAAAGGTTTGAATTTCTCTGTCAAGCAGAAACGTGTGAAAACTGCACCCACACCACTGCACTTGTAATGGGAAAGAATATATAGATGTGCAACATAACAAAATATGTAAAAATAATTTTCATGACAAATACATAAAAGCTTTGTACAATAATACGTTTTACACACATTTTTACTGATTAAATTCAGCCGTTTCCTTCGGTTTCTTTTGAGTCAATAGGTTTTCTGTTGTCCATGGTAATCAACTGAATGCTACTAGATGCTGCAGACAGGGAGTAGGTTTAAAAAGGCTGAGGAATTCTTTCAATGAGAAAGTTAGGCCTGGAGTGTGTGAAAAGAAACAAAACAACCTACCTGGTGATGAAGAATCTGGAGAGTCAATATATCTGTGACCAGCACTTTCTTCTCCTGCCTTTAACTCTTCAGCTCTGTCACTGGGAAGGCTGGCATTGTGGGCTCTTTCATCATCCCCAATACTGATGTCTTCATCGTCATCGTCCTCATCATCACCATGGACGATGGTCATTACTTGTGGCTGGCGGTCTTTCTCAATGGCCAAAAGACGTCTATGACGTAACAGAAATGTACATGATACATTTCACATGTTAGTTGAATATTTGTTACGCTTCTGAAACAGTGAATTGGTCAGTACCTGCTGTGCTCCTCCCTCCAGGCTCTGAGTTCAGCAAAGACGTTATCGCGGTCCTGACTGTTCGTCTCTTCCTCATCATACGTGTGCTCAGGAACATAACTACCCAGCTGAGTACATGGCCTGGAGTGAGAGCTGCCAATTTGGTGCTAGAGACGAAGAAACATGAAAACATTTAAACCATTTTTAAACTCCTTTTATGTTTCTCATTCTTTTACAGCCTATTTCTTTTCCCACGAACCTATAGGGGAAATGGCCATTTCTATATGATGTATGAATACAAGGCAATAATTACACAATATTATTTATAGGATATCTGTTAGTACTGGTACATCTGTACACCCAAAAACGATTTTTTTCTGATGTCAGTTCTCTGGTTGAAATTAACTGAATGTATGAAACAAAATATTTTTTTTTGTCAATGAGTCTTGATGAGCATTTGTTTGGTCAATGCACCCCTGTTGTGTTAAACCTAAGGCCTTTCCCACTGGCTCCTGGTATGATCTTTCTGCATATTGATTAACTTTCACTTGCGTCTTTGTGCTCTCTACCCCTGACCTACCTTCCTTTGTATGCACTTTTTTTTACACTCACTGGTTAACTGTATAGACTCATTGTTGTTGGCTTTAGGAGTGTATCCTGACACTAAGCCTGTTTCTATGGCAGCGGGGTGGCACTGTCACAACCCAACTAACTGACATAGGTCTAACATCTTCAACTTTCATTCGTTGAACATAACCATATGAAGCTGAATGTAGGAATGATACACAAAAATAATTGGTGCAGTTGATTAAAATTTACTCAGATCACCCTTGTGTGATTTACTTTACTTTGTGTGATTTACTAGTACATATTTTTCAATCATGTACTTTAGAAGCTATTAAATACAGGTGCTTTGGACCACTTTATGTAAAATCTGTAAGAAAATCCTATGCTTTTTATTGAAGGTTGCCCTACGTGTTAGGTAGGTTAGGTACCGAAACAAGTCATTTTGTGCAGTTGCACACCCACATTCAAAGAACTGCTAATTTCATTTAGTAACACAGTGCCCTCTAGTGCTGCTCTAATTAATCAATCAGGGGAACAAAACCCTACCTGTATCTTCTGTCGTCGGGCCCGGGCAGCTTGAAAAGGATTTCCACAGAAGAGAACCTTTCCCACTCCTAGGGAGACGGATTTCATCCATTCATTCATTCATTCATTCATTTCTGAATGAGTTATAAGTATGATTAGCAATGTGTATTTGAATTTGGGAGTGTTAGGGGTAAAGTAAGGACTACAATGACATCTTATGTTAGAATCACCAATTATTATTATACATGTTCATTATGGCCATGACTACAACATTTAGAATGAAAAGTATTATAAACACAACTTTTTTTTTGCCCTTAGGGAGGCAACAGTGAGCAGTAAAACAAAAATGCTTCCCACAAGTAGCATAGACAGCACTGTTGGACTGTGCTGGACATCTCTGTGGTGAATAGATGAGAATACACAGGTGTCTCACCGTGTGTCAGATCGCTGGTCTCATGGACTGGGGTGTCAGGATCAGAGCCAGCTGAGCTGGGCCTGGAGCTTGTGGAGGAGGAGGGAGGCCTGGCAGTTGCAAGGCGGCCGGAGAGGCTGCTGAGGCTGAGACTTGTGCCTGGACGTTGGGCAGAGCAAGGGCGGGACATGCCACACACAGAGGCTGCTCTCTCTTCTGTTATGCATAAACACAATAACTGTTTCAACAGTTTAGGCCTGTGCATACAGATTTAATGACACAAATGATACTGCATGTAATAATGTTGTCTATTAGCATGCACAAATGGTGGCTGCTCTATTACTAAAAACTAACGAAACTAAAGAAGCCAACTATAGACACCAAACGAGTGTTGGCTGATCAGCAAAATCTGACATAAGGGGAAACTACGTCAATTGGGTTTTTGCCAAACAATTGCTTTAAAGGAGTATTTGATGAGCAAATGGTCTCTGAAATCAACCAGTGAATGACTGACAGATCAATACATCAATTCAGCTAATTGCCTGAATGGTCTATGTCTGCCCACACCTATGAGTTCCGGGCAGTCAGAGGCGTCATCTGTAATGGATGCACTGTCTTTAATGGACTCTTTGACTAGAGTCCAGTCCTCCATCGTAGTGCTGGGGCAGCAAAGCTCCTCCTGCTCCGCTGGAGCGTCATCCAGGTAACACAGCTGTGGAATCAGCTTCCTCACAGCAGACCTATATCTGTACTCAGATACCTGTCAATCAAATGGAGTTGGTTGGACTCTACAAAAGAAGAAACCATGCTCTAGAATTACTTGGTTCCATGATCCAAGTGAAAGAAAGCAAACAGCATAGCGTCTATGTAATCTTTTTATTCACGTGCAAATAACGCAGTCATTTGAATCAAATAAATTCAGTGCATTTCTTTCGGTGTTTGGGACCCAATAATAAAGAACAGATACACTCTTTTTCTTAGTAAGTCAGATCTTATTATTTTGTTCATTCCAATTAGTGATGCACCAATATAGGAATTGTGAGCCACTGCCAATATCCAATATTTTTCATGTACATATTTGCTACTGCAGATGAAGAAACCATAGGGATTTATAATATGTAGAAACGGTGACTAGATCCACCTGGATTAGCATTCCATCAAGTATTAGTTTGAAATTTTAAACAATTATCTGCCACTACTAATCCAGCACTTGTTGAAAGGGCTTGTCTTGCACTTATGCTATTAGCACTACTGAAGCGCTTTAAACTGTACTTATGCAACGGCTTATTGTGTATTGTGTATATTTGAATTGCCTAGGTATTAGCACTGGCTCTTATTCTGACTGCATGTTAGCTTGAGGGTATGTTGGACTCTGGCCTATTGTACCAGCTCGGGATACGTTCTCTGCGTAGCCAGCGAAGCATTTTTAGAACTCGCTCTGGACAGAGTCCAAGCTAAATGTGTCTGCTTAAGAGCAGATGCTAAATTCCACAAATGGAAATGGAAATGTGAATGATACTGGCATGATAGTGCATCCTTAATTCCAAGCAATTGTAATTATGCACAGCATGCGCCCACTGCAGTATGTGAGTCTCATGAAAATATGATTATAAAACAATGGCCTTCCAGGTGAATCCAGAAGCAAAACTCCAACAGGTTAATAACAGGTCAAATGAATACCTGGAAACACACGATTACCAGAAATCCGTTGGTTTTAGCGTTTCCAGTCACTCATGTTTCAAGTCTAATGTGTTCAACGCAGCACATATAGCTTCAAGGTACATGCACACAAAGGCATTTCCCCTGACAGGGTGTGTGTCTGTGTATCAGCTGCTTGCAACCAACAAAGCAAGTGTGTGACCCACTTTTATCAGCGGTAAAAGAATGGGGAGAGAATGATCAGCAAGCACTACAGCTGCGAGGGCAAATTAGCACCAACACTTTTCCATGACCAGTTGAGAAAGGGAAAGAGGGAAAGAAAGGCGGGATGAAAAAAAGACGTGCAAATGAGGACATTCTTTATTCACCACAAGAGCTAATCCATATTCAGCAGTCCCTGGCCTGACTGTGGGTTTGCCCCAGTTTCATAATTCCTGGTGGTGAGTGAAAATAAACTGATGACTGGGTGCCCAAAAACAAGTGGAAGAAGTGAAATTGAATAAACATCAGGTCCTGCGGTCACAGTTCTTTCTCTGGAATGTGGTGCATCATTAAAAAAAAGGTTCCACGATTTGACTGAATGATTGGTTACACATGTTCACACTGGCACACAGAGAACCAACACCACAGGTCATCATAATGGTGAACGCAAATCTCTTATCAGTAGCTCAAAGTAGCAAAGAGGTCTTTTCAGTTTCATAATTTAAACTGCCATCAGTTTTTTCAGTTTGAAGGTGAAAACGGGACGGAAAGGGTCGAGTTTATGAATGGGCAATACAGCCTAAAACATTATGATACACAATACGTGTCAAAATATTCCGTTTTTAGCTTGCTATCAAGCAAAACAATGGTGCCACATTACCAAAAAGAAAAATAGTTGTAAAAAGTAAAAATGAATTACGAATAATTTAAAAAGTAAAATGAAATGTGCAAAATGTATACGTTTCAAAAATAATATTCTAGTATTTTTATCATGATTTATCACGACATCATGGCATCATATCGTCATGCATCCCTAATCTGGTACCTAGAATTCAGTTTGATTTAATTGAAATGACTTTGTGTCACACCTGTTCATGAGTGTCATCAAAAAAGCAGCTTTAGACAAACCTGAGCACCTAGTGAGCAAGCAGAGTTTAACAGTGGATAAGGAAAATCTCCCGAAGAAGGTGAGGAAGGAAACCACAAGATAGCAAAAGACTGAACATTTGGAATTAAGAAATGAAGCCTAATAAGCATTCATGCTGATCAGCAAAAACTAATGACCAATAAAGGGCTCTACTGAGGTTCATCTAAAAAGATTGTAAATAAAATCTAGTAACTAAGGTAAATACACAGTGTTAGACATCAGAACATGTAAGAAACAAGTTAATATGAGCAGATAAGGAGTGAAAGGCAAGTGTGTAATGTCTAGGTGTACAAAGCTTTCATATATGACAGCTTGTCAGTATTTTACATTTTCATCCATAAAATGTCTAATGGATGTGAGATCAAATATTAGACAGCAGCTTTCATGTCTCAGGGGAGGCTAATTGCATTTTGATGACCTGCAGAGCCATTATGTCTCCAGCTCTTGAGGTCAGCCTGCAGAGACGGATTACAAAGGCGCTCACACAAGACATGAGGTATGTTGTCATGGCATGCAGGAGACAGTGCAATGTATTGCTGTCTTTCACAGAAAGCCATAAAATGACCAGACTGTGCTGTGTGCCGTGTAGATTCGGACAGAGGAGGCACTTGTGGTAGTGCGAGTGCTATGTTAGCTTCTGTGTGAGACACAAGTGAGAAATTAGCTTCAGTGTTAGCGTCGGAAGCTCAGGCTTGCAGTGGCTAGGGTGCTAGTACCCTTAAGCTTGTGGTCTGAAGTCACTGAGCTCAACCACAAAAAAGAGCTAAGCCTGTTAATCTTATCAAACACACACGCTCTCTCGCTGTCACTCTGCCCAATCTGGTGCTCCTTCACCACAAATCCTCACAAATCATCTTGAAACGCCAAAGCTGCAGGGAAGAATGACTGATATCAGGGAGTAATATTCTGTTTTAAATAAGGCATGAATGACTAAGCTGTGTCTTTTGTGCTTGATGCATGCTGATGATTACATATTAATGTGAGTTATCTGGGTCATTAGTGACAAACTGGCTACAGTGCAAGTATAAATAAACTGTACTGGATTACATTATAGATGGGGACTTTGGCCTCTGCAGTACCTCTGATGCTCCTGGGCGGGGGCATGTGCATACAGGGTTCCCCTCCAGGGACAGAGTTCGGAGCTGGCCACAGTGACCCAGGCACTGCACCTGAACCAGGTCATCCACATTGTTCCCCTCAAGGTCCAGTAGTTCCAGCTGCTCCAGCATGCTGACCTGACTCAGGTCTGAAATGTTGTTGCAGGCAACATACAGCTCCTGGAAAAAGAAGTTCGTTATGCTTCGTTCTTTTCAAACAAATGCGCAGATGAATTACTTTTTATTATAATTGCTTTGATGTATGATCCATTTCTAATTATGTAATAAAATATTTTACTATCATATTACAGTGAGTTAAGCAATGAATGCCATTTACAACTGATTCAGTTTTGTTGAACCAGTGACAGTCACCACTGATAACTGCAATTTATCCGGGTTAAAAAGTTAAACCCAGGATGAAAGCCATGTGTCGTTTTCAGACAGCACGAATATGCACGATTTGCTCAGAAGAGCATCAGATTACCTTAAGTGAGGAAAGTGAAGGAATCCCATCCAAGTCAGGCAGGCCACAGCAAACGAGCGAGAGCACTTGGATGTGGGAGAGAGTGGTTCCGAGGTCCCTAAGGAAACACAGCGAACAATGAGCAACCACTCCCGTCTGCTCCTCCCGCGGCCTGCTCCCATCCTCTCCCTTCAGCCACATGCTGGATCTCTCCGTTCCCCCTTTCGCCCCACCATCCCAGAGCAGGAAATGCTATCAAATCTTCCAAGTCCCTTGTCAGCTTTGAGCTGTCTAATAGTTCTGTCCCTCTGTCTGTCCCCTCTCCTCCCTTCCGCCACCAAGCCCACACACATCTGACTAAGTCATCCAGTGTGCTGCTTAAACCCTGCGATCTCCAGAACAAGTTTCAAGGTCAGCTTACACTCTTTACAAAATCAAGTTGGAAATCTGCTCTGATCACTGAGGGTCAAATTACTATTACTATTACTAATATCTCCTTCTTGGATTAGGTCCTAGATTGTGTTTTCTTTATGTGGCTACAAAATCATCTTATGTCACAAGTTTTTAGACTCTTCTCAGTCTGGTTTTAGGAAGAATCTCAGCACGGAAACAGTGCTTGGCAGGATCATCAATGACCTACTTCTCATTTGGTTGGACCTCACAGCTGCATCTGAAACAGGGCACCACCCAATTTTGGTTGAGTATCTGCATAGTTATGCAGGGTGTACTGGTCTTGCACGGCCTTGTTTTTGGTGTCATTTGGATTTTTAGCGCGATCCACAGCTTGTTTTATTGTCTATATCACAAAGTTAGGGTGACACCTTCTTCAGAGGATAAAAATCTCATTCTGCATATGACCCATTTATTGAGCATCGTATGCATTTATTTTTTCACGTCTCTATGAGATGTGAACAATGCAGCTGTGGTACCATATCGCACCTTTATAAGGTTTGCCCTAATTACCCACGTCTCCCTACATGATACTGTTCCTTATAACGTATCTGAAACATTATCCCCTTTTTATCCATCCTGCCTCTGGAATTCAGCTGTCTCTGGATTACTAGTATCCAAAACCAGGCTATGTTCTGTGGGAGACGCTTCTTCACGCTTGTGGAATCTGTTCCCTGATAGCATCTGAGCAGGAGATAGTGTAAAGTCTTTCAAATTTGTTCTGATTGTTAGTTGATTTGTGTCTGTAACTGCTTGTTCACCTTTGTTTTATTTTGTATATGTTTTATGGATGTGTGTAAATCACTTTATGCATTTGGAAAATATACTATTTGCAAATGAATGATGATGATGATGATGATTATTATTATTATATTATTATTATCATACTGAAAATGCCCTTTACAATCTGTGAACATTTCAATACAAATGCTCCTGTAAAGTCACTATTTCAGAATTTCAATCTTTTGTTATAACAGCATCGCTGTAATAAATGAACAGTTTCAGTGAGGAAGAACTTTACATCAGTCTCCACCTGTCTCTACTTTTCTCTTTACTCCACTCCCTCTCTCTCTCACACACACACACACACACACACACTTACTCAAACCCCACACATGTTTTCCCCATTTGTGAGAGCAACAAGGGAACCTGTTCTCCAGATGGGTCAAATCTACAAAGACATCCTCTGAGACACAAGGTCAACCTCTAAATATGCAACAACACCACATTCAGGAAATGTGATTTTCAATGCTTTAAGACTGAGAACTAAACCCCTGTACAGGCTGATCTCCAGGGGGCTGACGGCCATGCACCTGCACCACCTAACAGATTACAAGTAAAGAGGAGTCACTGTACAAAATCCCAGTCCCTGACTACAGGAGGTGTTGAAAAAAGGTCTCTGGAATGATGAGACCAGTGTTTCCTAATGCTGGTCCCAGAGGCCCACGGACCTGCACATTTTAGTGCTTTCACTGCTTTACACGCCCAATTTAGGCACAGTAAGGGGTTGTCATTGACCTGATTAGTTGGATCAGGTGTGTTTGGAGCAGAAAAATTCTCACATGTGCAAGGCAATGGGCCCCCAAGACCAAGGTTGGAGAACATGGCCATGGACAACTTTTGGTTCTGTGAAAAAAAAACAAAAAAAACCCCTCAGTGAACGGTTCTTTAAAAACTACATTGAAAGGTTCTGTAGGAAACCAAAAATGGTTCTTCCATGGCATTACTAAAACCATTACAAAAATAATATTAACTGTTATTAATGTTCATATTTAATGCTTATAATATTTAATGCTTCAGTGTCAGTATCACAGTGGACTAACCAAAAAGGAACAACATGAATGCATGCAGATATACATGCAAATGCTAATTTAATTTTAATTTTTTATCTAATGCATTCTTTCATATGGGCTCTCTGAGAATACAGAAACACGGATTGTGGAAATAGTGTTTGCAGCCAAGTATACGTTTGACAAAAAAAGGAGGGGAGGAGGTTCTAGTACTAACAGCAAAAAGAGAACTAGAGCCTTACCGTACAGATAAGATCAAACTGTTGTTCATATTCAGCTGCACAAGACTGGGCAAGTACACACCTGCAGCATGACAAATTAACGGAGACGTCACGGACACTGATGATGTAAATCACCAGAACATTTCATATGTTCATATGTATACAGGAGTCTTTTACTAGGTTCCCTCCCACCACACCCAGTCTCTTAAAACCATGGTCATTAGTACAAGTAGTATCTCTAAAGAGACATGATTCACTTCTGGCCTCATTCACTTCCGCCTGCATACATTGCATAATCATGGTTTGTTGGCTCAAAGGAAATCCTTAAAGAACAAATGAGACCACTCAGAAGAGCACGATCACACTATCAAAAACTATCAATTTTGCTACTGCACTACAGCTGTAATTATCAGAGCAGAGCTCTAGGATAACATCAAATATAATTTGCCTGAAAGAATTGACTGACAACATTGCAGTTTACATGATTGTTCTTGCACACCTATCAGTTTTCTCCTGCCTCACATGCACATATAATGAAAACAGGCTCTGTAACTGAATAAGGCAGTTATGTTTGAAGGCGACTGTGTACGATAATCTTACCAAAGTTGCCTAAGGTATTCTGCCGGGTATCAACACACATCTCTAGGGTCGTGATATGATCTAGGTCATCTGATCCAGAGAGACTTCTCTGCAAAGACATCAAAAAGTGCATTAAATCATTTAACTTTAATTTTGCCTTGAGTTAAAATAGGATCTAGTCTGACTTTTAGGACCTTACCAACTTTTCGGGAGAAAGGTAAGAGTCAATCAGTAAATGTACGCCGACGGCAGTGGTGGGACTTGGGTTTATTTGGCCAGTTCCATCAAACTCTGTCACAGAAGGACGAGCTGTGCATGGCCGTCTAACTGGAGGAGTTTTCTGTGAACAGTTCATCTTCTCTGGCCTCCAGCTGCCTGAAGAAAGTAGACAGAGAATCACAGTGTGTAGAGTAAATATACAGTGTAGAGTAAATATACCATTTACTTTAAGGTTCATTATAGAATAGAATAGAATAGAATAGAATAGAATATCTTTGTCACTGCAATAAACAGAAATGTACAGTGCAATGAGATAAGCTCTTTTGACCCTTATGTCTTATAACTATAAAATATATAAAACAAACAACAAAGTGTGAGATTACGTGGAGAATGTATCAACTGAACCAGAATAGACCAGTATTTAAGGAGATAAAGAAATTAATGACTAAGAACTAGCAGCATGGATGTGATAAATAAATATATATACAATAGGCATCAAAAAAGTCAGTATCAAGGATAAATAATTAAGAAACAGTAAACAGCACTGAAAGATATTGCATTGAATAACATTCACATTGCCGTGTGGATTACATCAATCACGTGCAAAAGTTTCATAATACAGCTTGCCTCGCGGATACTTATTTGTAAATCATCCACTGTTTAACCTCTGTCTCCACTATTTAACCTCTGTATACAGAAAAACAATCCATTTATAAGATCTTTCTCCAATATTATATTAGATATTAACATTTATCGAGATAAAGTCCCTTACCTACACGACACTAAACTGTTGGATAACGTTTGTACAACATTTCATCTTCTTTTCTTCCCTTTTCTGAGTGCTAAGAGAACGGTGATGTTATGCTGCAGAAGGTAGAGAAGTTTGCTTGACAACGGGAACGTTCTTTCCTGGATACGGCTGTGACGCGTGACATGGGGCTGTCGGGAGTTGTAGTCTAGTAACAGACGTGTAGTATTTTGTTTACTTGAACTCTAAACACGCGTTTTTCACGTGTGTGTCAGGCACGGGTGAGATTTTCAACGCATCAGGACAGTGAAGAGCCCGTCAGATAACAAAAAACTACATGTAAAGCAGCAGTAGTCATGTTGGACAGTACACTTTTGACTCAACTTGTCCAGAAAAAAATACTTTTGTGACAAGAAAGCAGAACAGGTGTGTGTATGGTTTTCTGAAGACTGTATTGTGTCAGCAGGAGTGGTGCAGCCCTCCGGCAGTCCCTCTGGAGGCTTTTGGCCTGGGCGGTGCTGCCGTGTGGGGCTGGGCGTGGGCTGCCTGCAACACTCCTCTCCACTCGGACGGAGGAGCACATTGTAGCGTTTCGAGCCTGGACAGCAGTCTCCCGGCTAAAACTGTCCGTTGTTTTTCTGCTCTGTCCTTCAGTCGCTGAGAGGACGAACACACAGGAGTCTGTTTACCATTATAAGAACCACCCCGTACTGACATTTTTGCTTTTAAGTCGACACCAGCCTGAATCAGTCGGGGCGAATATTCCTCTCCGTTGGAACTGCTTGTTGTAAGTAGGACACGTTTTTCACTACAACTTAATCAGTCTTCACCTCAGAAGCTGTAGCAGAGTTCAGGCGCCTCGTTTATAGTCGGGATATAACGGGAAACGGGTGCTTTTGATGAAACCATGGTGTCTCTTCAGTAATGCTGGGTGCGTAAAGAGCGCAGGGCTGCGTTTTGGTCCATCTCTTAACCTGTTACTGCCTTCTCCAGTGTCCTTCACAGGGAGAAACCACAGCACTTTCTCTTTTTCTGAACCGCATCTGGCTACAGATACAGCTACAGCAACAGGCAGAGGGGCTAGAGGCTGGCTAGACCTCTAACAGACAAGAGAACACCAAATCTGCTCGTTTCTGCACAACTTCCGAGTCAGATCTGTCCTCGACTCGTTCCCAGTGGTGGGGTAGCTTTCTTTGACTTCAGACGGTCAGAGTTCCTTGTGCGAACTCCGCATTAATGAAGACAAGGGGGTAATTGGTGGAGTTTGGGCTGCCTCCATGTGACAGCTGGGAGTGGGCTTCACATGCAGTGAGGAGACGCCCCACCACTCTGGAGTAAATAGGGAACAGCGCGGAAGCTGCATACCACCACTACAGCTTCACACACTGCTCGCTTCCTGCTCCCTCGACTTACTCCAGCTCCTCTCATGTGGAGAGATCATCATGTTCCCTTCCACAGAGGGTCTACACACTCACAGCAATCTGAAGCACTGAAAGACTAGACTGGTGTGAGGGTGAAGACCCTCCACAGAAAGATCAGACTGGTGTGAGCATGTAGACAATCCACAGAAGGTCTGAAAGATCAGACTGTTGTGAGTATGTAGACCCTCCACAGAGAGTCTGAAAGATCATACTGGTGTGAGTATGTAGACCCTCCACAGGGAGTCT
>JBBIGA010000126.1:5073365-5099591 GCA_037576975.1 Alestes dentex
ATTCGGACATACTACTCGCCTTGCATACTGTTTTTCGCATTCTATATAGTAGGGAAGTATGCGATTTCGGACGCAGCGATGGTTGGATGAGTTCGGTGTGGAAGAACATGACTGACCAGCACAGAGCCCCGACCTCAACCCCATCCAACACATTTGGGATGAACTGGAACGGAGATTGTGAGCCAGGCCTTCTAGTCCAACATCAGTGTCTGACCTCATAAATTCTCTACAGAATACATGGGCACAAATTCCCACAGAAACTCCGAAATCTTGTGGAAAGCCTTCCAAGAAGCGTGGAAGCTGTTATAGCTGCAAAGGGAGGACCAGCTCCAGATTAAAGTCTATGGATTTGAATGCAATGTCCTTAACGTCCCTGCTGGTGTAATGGTCAGGCGTCCCAATACTTTTGTCCATAGGATGTATGACCATGTTCTGTAGCATCTACTGTAGCTAAAGGAAGTATAGCATCAGAGTGGAGGATTACAGTAAGCTGCCAATGAAATCAATCTAAACCCAATTAGAGGGAGGGCGGGAGGGTGGAAAGGAGATAGCGAGCACTCAAGGACATAAAAGCAGAACTGGAAAGGAGGATAAATGAATTATACTATGGTTGTTATTTATGGGCAGTGCACTCTAGATAGTGGACTTTGTTTTGCTTTGAGTATAATAATTGATTTTTTATAATTTATTAATCATTTATGCCACACAATAGACAGAGCTTGATTTATAAAGGCATCTCTTGAAATGTATTTTAAATCACAAATCTTAATCTTGATTTATTCAGTGTTCTGCCATCTTCCGGTCGTTTGCCACTTAGGCCATTTTCATCGTTTTTCCGCTTTTGGCCCACTGTGTGAGCTGTTTTAAAAAATTAGTCACAGTTATCGCCAGCGATGAGAAAAGCGGACTGTAAGATCATAGTAATTGTTCTCTCATACGTAGCTCCTAGAAACAAATTGAGAACTACAGTCAAAAGTGCTGATTCTGTCACTTCAATCAATGACCAGTTTGTAAGGGGATGCCGATGTATTGTGATTTGAATTTGCTGAGAAGTAGTTGTGTATATATTTTTGTCTTTTTTTATGTCAAGAAGAAATACTACATATTGACCGTCTTTTCGTCAGATGTTTACATGAACAAAAATGAGTGTAATTTGAATGTAAATTTGATTCATTGTGTATTACAAGAGTTCATATACACGGCTTGTGATTCCTGTCAGTCTGACACACACATGCAGCCGCTCGGACATACTTACACTCTACAGTGGCATCATCTTACTTAAATGCCCCTTGCACAGATTGCAGCCAGGGACAACTGGCAGAGTCCTGGACAGCACACAGGAAGGTGACTGTGTTCACCTCTGGCCTTGTGGCTAACTGAAAGCCTGTGGGACCGGACCGGAGCTGCTGGAAGCTTAAATGCTGCTGGGCAAAAGTTTCTCATGAATTTAAGATTCAAGATTGAAGGTTTATTTGGCACTTCCATAGTTATACAAAATGTAGTGAAATGCCTGATGTGATGTGCCCCTATTACTGATAAGGTTATCAAATAATTTAAATTAAGGAGAAATGTGAATTTTCTAAGGTAATAAAAAAAATATACATCAGAAACATAATAAAAGTATAATATCTACCTTCTCTTTCTTTGTGTGTCTGAATCTCTTCGTCCTCACAGGGAACAGATCAAACGGGTAAAGGATTCGGACGACGTGCCGATGGTGCTTGTGGGTAATAAATGTGACCTTCCAGCTCGCACAGTGGACACGCGGCAAGCGCAGGAGTTAGCACGCAGCTATGGCATCCCGTACATCGAAACGTCAGCCAAGACCAGACAAGTGAGTGGCAAAAACGCATTACAAGCTTTCACACTTGCAGCGCATTGACCAGTCGCTTTTATGCATAGAAATACAGGCAGACTAACTTCCATGCATAGGATGATGAGATAAAAGTGCATTGTATAACACTGCAGTTAATGATGACTCATCGGTAGACTGAAGGTCGCAGAGGAGGATGCGTTATCACCACTTTCATCATCCACTCAGGCTGCAGTTTGACCCAACTTTTCAAAAAATGCCAGCATGCAAGCAAAGTGCAGAAGCTGTAGGAGACTATGCAAATGTATAAATGTAGTTACATAACACACTTATAGTTGCATGCAACCGAAACATCTCCAGTCAAATGATACATTCACAATAAGTACACAACCTCTACATGAAACAAAATGAAATATGACATTTTCACCCGTTTCTGTTTAATTTGCGTTGTTTAACATTTAGGGAAAAATAAAATGTAAAATGTGCCATAACTTTTGCACACACCCTGTTCTATGCTTTATCTGAAATTTAGCTAGTAAACAGTAAATGTGCATTAAAAATGCGCAGAAGTATGTGAAAACACACCCCAAACTTCTAATTTGTATTGTGTAGATCTCTGTATCTATGACATAGAGACAGATGGCACTTTTACACCTCAATCAACTTAATTATAATCTGCCTGTTTTGACATTTGACTCTTAACTCTTTGACTGAAGCATCAAGACTCTTTACAATTCTCCCGCTGTTCTTACAGCACCAGCCACTGCTACTAATGGCAGAGGAGTCATAAACGAATGATGAAAAAAAATGCATTGGATTTCGTACTTTTTGGCCAGGGATCAGCGACTGGATTGGTTAAATGCAAATTGACAAACCATTCACTTGTACATAAGCAGAGATTAAGTAAGGTTTCATTTAAGGCTTACTTTTGTTGCTTTGATTGTGGTACAGGAGGTGAGTCCTTTCATCCCACCCAAAAATGGCCAAATTAATGAACACACAATTTGCTGCTCTGTATTTGCCGCGGTGTGAAACCATTTGACCCAAACTGAAAGGTACAATGTCACAGAAATGCACACTAGGTGTAAAAACAGCCGGAAAAAGCACAAAACGGTGAAATGAGCAGGTCCAGGCTGGCATGTGAAAGTTGTAGAAACAGAAGTGTAACTTGCCGAACAGAATCTAAACCTTCAGGCCAGTCCTAAACTCATGTCCTCCTGGGCTCAGTCATAGTACTCCATGCTGTTAATGTAATGCCAAGTGTGTGCGGACGTTTGTGAGGTTTTCTAGGCATACATGATTGAACTGTAACTTCAGTTTAAAATGTAAACTCGCAATGTTCCGTTTCCATTAAACATGTCCAACACGACTTCCTGATATCGGAAACTGAGTGATGTGAAAGAGAGCAGACTCTCTCCCGCAGATTCCTATCAGATCACATGGACTTGCTGCTCTGTTACAGCCGTGTTTGAAGGGTTTGAGGCTGTGCTCAGTGGCTCTGCTGATGGATCTGCTGGCCTGTGGAGGTTATTGTGTGCATGACTGTACTCTGTTTTCCCGTGTGAGTTCATCTGTACATACTGTGCTTCACAGGGTGTGGAGGATGCCTTCTACACGCTAGTGCGAGAGATCCGACAGCACAAGATGAGGAAACTCAATCCTCCGGATGAAAGCGGACAAGATTGCATGAGCTGTCGCTGTGTCGTGTCGTGATTTAAGGTGCTTAACACATATTGTGGCGCATGCACACACGCAAACACATACACACACACATGTATACACACACACACACACACACACACACACACACACAAATCCGTACAAGCAAGCTATTTCTTTAGAATAGACCTCTTAATGTAATAATCCAGCCTTTTTCAATTTCTGTGTTCCTTATATTTAGCATACAATCGCTCACCCTGAGCAGTTGCTTATTTCCATGGTATTTGCTCCTATGACACTGATTTAGATCCAGATCCAGATAATGCTGAAACCCTAGAGTATATTTTAGTGCTGAATCCAATGCCATAATTGCCAGATGGGTAAGAGAAGGGCAGAACCTCATACATTTTGATTTTTGCTACTTAATGAAAAAAATATATTTGTACGATCCTTGTGTATATTTGCAAAATACACACTTCAGCTACAAGATGGACATTTTGTTTTGAGCACCTACCATGTGTGAACAAGCCAAAAGTGGTGCGAGTGCAAACTTTACGACAACAGACTGAGCAATATTACAGCTTGTAACAGACTGAAGGCTAGCTGTAACTGTCACTAGAAAAGTGATATGATTAATATAAACAAAATTAATTGAATTATACCGTGTTAATATTGCGATACTATGTTGAACCAGACAAGCCTTCCAGTTTAAACATATAAAAGTACACACAGCAAAATAGATTTGTTTAATAAAAAGAGGCAGGGATTAGCTTAGATGTAAAACTTGGTTTAATTTAACCCTGCCATTTGGAGACTGTACTTTAGACTGTCTGGCTCTCGCTGTGAGTTGTTCGAAACATGTACTTCAAGGTTTAGCCACTAGAAGAGGGATTAAAATATGTCTGAAATAAAAAATGTGTGAACAGCACAGTAATTGGGAAAAAAAAAAAACCCATAAAGCTATGGAAAACAGTCCTAATAGAGAATCTCAGGAAATATTGTCCTGACTGCTGTGAAAATGTGCATATTTTGGTCCTATTGCAATACTAGACAGTGAACAACAGCACAGTCATAGTACAAAGGAAATCTGTGTTACATTCACATTTTACCACCTGTTGACTTATGCCCCTAATGTCCCCTACTTCATGCTACCATCTACAGGTTCATACTCAAGTTGTGTTTCCTGGCAGATGTGTGAAAGGGCTTACTGAGGAGAAACTGATAAGATTAGAATAATCATAACTAATGTGAAGCGCTGTTATTCTCTGCAACCCTGTTGTCTGAATGTACCTTGCAGTTTGAATGTCTGAATAGGAAACGTCATTTACTGCCTTCCTTACTGTAAATGAAGGAAGTGCGAAACAACACAAGTGGAAGATAGAAATCACAGGAAGCCGTGATATCTGGGGCCGTCCTTGCCGCACACACGCACTGCTGAGTGCTGAGCAGATGCACGTGCTTTAGACAATTGGAGCTGATTTTTTTCCAGAATTTTTACAAAGTTCAGGAACGTATATACTGTTTTGACCCTTTGACTGTGAAGCACAATCATTATCATTTAATTTTAACATTTGAACATGAAAAGACTTTTTAAGCAGTTGTGTGTATAAATGGTGGGCGGTGTACCCAAATAGTATTGCAGTATTGGAGATATTTCAGAAAGTCGTGGGTTCGTGTCCCAATACTGCTAGTGGCACCACTGAGGTACCCTTGAGTAAGGTACCGTCCCCACACACTGCTCCCCGGGCGCTGTGTTCCTGGCTGCCCGCTGCTTCACTTGGTGAATGTGTTCAATACAGAGGAAGAATTTCGTGCTGTTCCCGTGTGACAGAATGGTCACTTTACACTTCACTTTACACTTTACAACACACTATTGTTTTCTCTGCATTTAAGACCTTTCCCTCTCTCTTTTCCTCTTCAGGCGACCTTATAGAGTTGAGAAGTGGACCTGTGGCTCCACACGGCAGAATGGAAAACAAAAGGCAAACAAAGGCACTGCACTGACTGCAAAATGAACTTTTTGGCAGAGGAAGATGCCTCGCTGTGACTATGGTGACCCCTTCTGGCCGTCCACATCTGCTCGACAAAACACCACTAATGACTCGTATTGGTTTTCCTTTTCTTTAACTCCAGTGTGCTAATACTGGGCAGCTCCTCGGATTTTGTCTAATTTATTATACTCATAAGTCTCAACACTGGCTTTTACGTGGACATCAGACCTCTCATGACCTAGATCACAAAAAAGAAACCTCAGATACTAAGGACTGGACACTAGTGACCTCATCCCAGCCACCACACCCTCCATCGCTGTGTGAGGGGAAAACATACAGGTCTCCGAATGAGAGTGCTGCCGACTGCAGAGAGAAAGGAAAGACGCTCCATGTGGGAGTTACTGTTCTCTCGACAGCTAATCATATTTGTTTTGCTTATCATGCCATTATTTTAACATGTAACTTTTGTGAATTGGGGGGGGTTTGTGGCGATAACTGTGGGGACTGTGCTCTGCTGCAGCACTAGGTAGAACGCTGTGTGTGTGGCCGTTTATGTGTATGCATTTTACAAGAAACTGACTGTGGAAGCGCTGGAACAGACAGGCCGATTTTTCAATTGTTCTTATAATTGGATTCCAATAAAATTTGTTTTAATGACCTCACAGACTTTTTTGGTCTAATGCAATGTCAGCTGCAGATTCTTGTGTTTAGATGTTTGCCCCACAACATACGTAAATTATGTATCTCAAAATTATTTTGTACACGCCAGCATACCAAAGTGTGTTGAAGAAAATGCAGCAGCCAATCTGCTCCTCTGGACTCGACAATTCAAGTGGTGCTGACAAAAAAAAATATGTTCAGTTTATATTCAGTTATAATAAAAAAAACTATGAATACTTTTGTTTACCTACCTCACATACTTACCACTTGTGTCACCCATCTCGGCACAACACTAAGAGTGAAATCTGACGGTATTTCAAAGTTATGGTTTAGATTGTTCGTGTTACATGAATGTAATAAAACTCCCAGGTTAATTTTTAGGGACTTGTTCTGCACAATCATAATAAAATGACCAGAATTGCAGCTGTGTAGCTAAGGGCGAGGGTCTCTGAGATATGTAGCACCTTCTAATGTTCCTTTTCCTTTTTTAAAGCTCTAGTTTGGCCACAGCTATTTTCATTATAGTCCTGTCTACTGTGTTTCTGATATAATCCCCCTCTTTTGTTATTAAAACTGACCCGTCACTGCATAGCAGCAGGCTAAACAAAGTGTTGGCAATAACATGTTTGTTATTCCTCATTACTGCTCATTGAACTTAGGTTACAGGAAGAGACACAAAAGTAAAAGCAGGTCGGGGAAATGTGCATTAGGCTGCAGGTGTAATATAATCTCTATATAGGCCAACCAGGAAGAGGTGCACAATAGTTTCATCAGAACTAGTGAAAGAATAACCAACAAGAAAACAGAACGGACATACTGTTTACTACTATGTATGTGTGTGTGTGTGTGTGTGTGTGTGTGTGTGTGTGTGAGTGTGCGTGTGTGGTTAATAAGAACTATTTAATTCTATTTAATTCTTACAAACCTAATTCATATTGTGTGTTACTGTATGTTAAATAGTTGTTTATGCAGTTTTGTGTTTACCTGCAATGTCCTGCAATAACTTAACAATCATTTAACAGCAGACGCCTTTAACCTTATCTTCACCGTCTTGAACTAAATCACTCTATTCCTATTGGCTATCACTCTCTGTCAAGGTTGTAAACATCCAATAAACCTGAGGAGTTTGTACTTAGAAGAGAAAACACACAACACAACACAGTTGTGCTGGAGGGTTCGAGAGAATATTGTTTTTTTCACCTGTTTTAGTTTGAAGTCGGTAGAACCATGACGATTACGACCATAGAATCAGTGAAGAAAAGGTTACCCAAGGTAAGAGCTCAGTGTGTTTAGACTTAATATAAGATTTGTAATTAATTCAGCATCTTCTATAAATTGCTCAGTAACTTCTATGAAACTTATGTGTATTTTAGGTCATAAAAATACAGCAATTATATGTGCCAGCAAAGATACACAGGCATCAAGGCCTGAGCGCATGTTCTCTTTCGGTGTTTTTTTAGCTTTTCAGCATGTAAATGTGCATTAAAATGAGTAAAAGTACATTCTCTACAGAGGATTTTCAGTTAGAAAAACAACAAAATGAAATGCCCAGATTTTTGCGTATTACCATTTACTAAAACAATCATATCTCACTCCAGATTTATCAGAGTACTGGGCTGAATTAGTTCTTTCTAGCATTTTAGTATCCAGTCCAGCATTTTTACAGATACCTGGTACTAGACCAGTATCATCTCTAACATGCTGAGATGTTCATTTGTGTCTTCATAGACATATCTGCACAGGAAAGAGGTGTTAAAAGAGACCATGGCTGTCATGACCCACTACAAGTATCTAGAGCCAGTCATGGACAGATTTGGTGAGTAGCTCAGAATTTCAGTCCTGAATAAGAGCTATTTTAATTCATTTATGGAATGATAATAAACGTAGTTAACACAGAAAACACAGCCGTCTGCTGTTTAATAAACATTAAACATTGCATGTCTGTTCTTATTCTGTCTCAGTTTTTGATGATGGCACTGTGAAGACCCTGCTCAGCCTGGTGGGAACAGTTCAAGTGATTTACCAAGGTGAGTGACCTGACCCCTTACTTTTACAGCGATTAAAGTAAATGACTATGATACTCGTCTATGTTCTGTCTGATGTGCTGTAATAAAAAGGTTAATGCTTAAAGAAATGGTCCTGTGAAAGCTCAGTAATGTGCCATAAACTGAAGTGCTAAGGAGAGCAATACTGTGTGCAACAGGGAACATCTATAACATCCCGCTGAGTCTGTGGCTGGATGAAAGCTATCCCCGCACCGCTCCAATCTGCTACCTGAAACCCACCAGAGAGATGATGATCATTTCAAGCACACATGTGAACAGCAATGGGCGGATTCAACTACCCTATCTGGATGAATGGAGACATGTATGCGTGAAGCATTTTAAAAATCTCAGCTGCACACACATACAAACCATATATTTATTACTACAGTATTTTTAACAAGGGAAGAAAACTGTTTTTCCCTTTTTTATAATTTACACTATTAATATGTTATTAAACATATTAATAGTGTTGAGTTCTAATTCTCATATATATATATATATATAGAATAACTATACATATGCATCAATAGAACAAGGTCCTAGTTAAAAACAAACTAATTTTGAAAGACTTACGTCTGCATTAGCTGTTTGTCACATCCTTACGAAGATCTGTTTATTTCTGCATTCTTCTGATTCTGTAGACAACGTGTGACCTCCCCAGCCTGATCCAAGTCATAATGGCTGTCTTTGGTGAAATGCCTCCTTTGTGTATGCAGTCAGGTAAGTACACACTGTATCACTGACTCACTGAACTCCATCATTTCCTGCTCTGACTTGTGTTTGAGTGTCAGTGTTCAGTGTATGTAATAAGAAGTTGCTGAAATGTGTCTGTAACCACAATGTACACGTGAGCCGTTATCTTGACAGTGTGGCTTCCAACTGTGCCACAATCTCTCTCTCTCTCTGTCTTTCAACCCCCTCGCTCTTTCTCTCTCTCTCTCTGTCTTTCATCCCCCCCTCTCTTTCTCTTTCTGTCTCTCTCTCTCTCTCTCTCTCTCTCTCTCTCTCTCTCTCTCTCTTTCTATCTCTCACTCTCTTTCTGTCTCTCTCTCTCTCTCGCTTTCTGTCTCTTGTTCTCTCTCTCTTTCTCTCTTTGTCTCTCTCTCTTTCTGTCTCTCTCTCTTTTTCTCTCTCTGTCTCTCACTCAGACTTTGCGTCCCTAGAAAAATCAATCAATAAATCTAACAGGAAGTACCAAATGTCCAAGATACGAATAAAATAGTAATCAAATCACACATGCTGATATCATACTATCATATCATAAAAGCGTATTATTTTGAACTTTCATTGTGTGATGGATCAAAGGGTCCATGTTGTTGACCTCTGCACCTTTCTTTTTTAAAATAGAAGTTTTTAATAAATAAATAATAAATTAACCCGGCATATGCAACAAACTAAAGTGAAAACATCCGAGGAGAGGAAAGATTCGGCAGGGGTGAAGGTGTCTAAATGTAACTATCCCTTCCATAGTCAGTGTTTGGAAACTAAGGTGGAAAACACCTAGTTTTCAATCCACTGATTTTGTCATTGAAACCTACACATTTGCATAAATCCAGCAGCGGGCCTTCACAAAAAGACCATTCACAGAAGGAAGAGATGTCATTTACATATGTGATCTAAAAGACTGAGAATCTGAAAGAGTATTTCTTCCCTGTGCAAACAAGTATTGTATTTTCCTCAGGTCCACAAGAGCAGCCTCAGAGAACCTCACAGACATGCTCAATGACAGAAAACTCGGTATCACTACAGAGAGAGGACGGGCTGTTTTTCCTGGAAAACAATGAAACCAACTGTTAGCTGTACAACTTGTACTGATGTATTGTATTTAACTGTATATATGAATATTTAATCAGGTATAATTTATGTATGGTGTACTGCAACCTAATGGAAATACAACAGAACAGGCCTGCTAATTTTCAAGACTCATTTCAAAACTTATCTCTAGTCCTATACCTAAATTAATGCTTAAAATATTGTACATATTTTCTGTAAAGCATTAGAAAATGTTGATTCTATGGATGTTATTTTTCATGGTTATACTGTAGCCTACTTTTTAAAGTGAATATATTGTAAAAACTATTTTTTAACCCTTAGATTAGTTTTGTGCAGACCTTTCAGTCTTTGTTTTAGATGTCATTGGCATGGCCAGGGTTTATGGAATAATAAAAGGCTTTTATTTTGAAACTTGGTATCAGTTTCTGAAAGGAGTCGCGCTGTCCATTTTGGCAGAGTGTTCTTGGCTTATTTACATTTCTCGACGACCTGGCTTTACTCTTTGGTTGATATAAGTGACTGAATTTATATTAGCAGGTTTCAAGTGTGTCGTAGCAGTGGTGTAGCAGTCGTGTAGTCGTCTTAAAAGAGTTCAGATTTAATAGAGTTCGTCGTTTGTATAGTTTCCTGGCCCTGGCTTGGATTAGCCGGGGACCTGGCCAGGGTGGCATAAAAACACCACCCTTTTTAACATTTATATTTGGTCAAAATTACTTCATTTCTTTGAGACTTTGAGGACAATTTAGGGGGTCCACAATGGCAGTTGTAAACGAAGGTGCTCTTAAAAAGATGCTGAAGGTAAGGAACTGGGGCTTTTAATTTCTTTAAGGTCTATTTTGAATGGTTTTCCACTGAGTTAGCCAACCAGCTAGCTAGCCTGAGAGCTAATAAATAAAGATAGCTGTAATAACATTCATTAAACACGTCTGTCTCTTATCCATTAAGCTTTTAAACATTAAATATTGAGGTTATAAAGCACGGTGTTCATTCAGTATAACCATACAGTGCATTTTCTTATTTAAAGGGGAAAACCCACACCCCTATTATGATGTAAACAAAAAACAATAGGTGAGTTTTATATGAAATGTTTCTCTCTAGAGAAACTAAAACACCTGAAAGATGTTGATTTGGTTCATAACAATGGTGATATGAACCAGATAGCTGGAGTCTGTAATGCCTCCACAAGCTTCCTCTAGTGAAACAGCATTATACACTGTAATACACTATAATAAACATTATATAGACTGTTTATACACAACATGATACCTGAGCCGTTTTTTGTGATAATTTTGAAACATGAGTTTAGCTTAAAACGTGTTCTTTGAATTCATTCATGACACAGAGGGACGGTACTGTGCAAAGATCTTGAGCCACCCCTCATTTCTTTATATTTTACCATGAGAAAATAGGAACAGCATTAAGGTCATACAGCACTGTGTTACATATTTAGTACAGCAACAGAGTCCCATTAACTATTAAAAGGGGAAATCCAGTTTCTCCCCACCACTTTTTTCCCTATTACAATGTCAGAAAGATGCAAAGATCTTGAGCCACCCCTCATTTCTTTATAATTTGCTATGAATTAATAGAAACAGCATTAAGGTTATAAAGCACTGTGTTGTACATTAAGTATAGCAATAGAGAACCATTAGCTGTTTAAAGGGGGAAACCATTTGTCCCCCATTACGATGTACTAAAATCACAGAGGTAAGTTGCAAAGGTAATATTTTATGACTGTTTTTGGCATATTGAATAGATAAAATAAAAAAAAAATGGGAACAAAGTTGCAAAATGTCTAAAAATACAAGGAGTCTAGATAAAGGAGTTCTAACCACTCAGCATTCAGCACCACCGGTATACTGATCACCGCCTGATCATCTGGAATCATCTGGAAAAATGTTACATTCACTTCTATGAGCTTACAAATGAGGTCAAATGAGTAAAATAAAACATTTTAGCTCAGTGTTTGACTGTCACCGAAGTATTCTGGTCTTCCAGAGAGCAATACTTGCACAATAAAAATGTATTTGAAATATCAGTCAAATCCAAACAGCTGTCTGATACTGACATTATTTTTATTTGCAGCTACTGATATGTCTGTGCGTCCCTTGTCATTTTTGGTAGTAAAATATACTGTTTAGTGGACTATACTGGCCTTGTAGACCCTTGGTTCCTATCAAAACATAGTAAAGAAATCAGAGCATGTAAGTTTCTCTATAATGAAACATTTCATATCAAAACTGCACTGACTTTATTTACATCTCAACTTAATTATACAGAAAATGAGGGAAGCTGTGGAAATCTTACCAGTAATTACCTAGTTATTCCTGTTGTATCTGAAAATAACCCTGTGCATGTAAGTTTTCTCTGGTGTAGTCACTTTCTTTCTGCCCATCTCTGTTCACCATTCAGCAATATAAATACCGCGACCTCACTGTTCGTGAGATAACCAATGTCATCATGCAATACAAAGACCTGAAGCCTTTGATGGATGCTTATGGTAAGTTTTGCACCTTTTTCTGACCATCTTGCCATTTCACTGTCCACTTTGCAAGAAACATGCAACCTTCACGCGCTACCCACTTTATGAAACCCACTTTGAGAACCACTTCCTGTAGCCTGTAGATTATAATCTGCTGCTTTGAATGATCTGTCAGATGTGCTGTGCCATCACTGGTGTATTTCTGATCAGTGGGTCACTGGTTACAACTGGTTGATCAAATGAATTGTAGTGGCATGGTAGTGGGTGTTGCACTAAGGCAGGCGTGTCAAGCTCCGGTCCTGGGGGGCCGGTGTCCAGCACAGTTTGATGGTTCTTCTCCTCAAACACATTTAATAAACCTGACAATTAACTCGCGGGTTGAAGCAGGTGTTTCTGAGCAGGGAAACGTGCTGGACCACGGCCCTCCAGGACTGGAGTTCAACACCCCTGCACTAGGGTGTATGCGCAGTGTGGTACACTGTGGTGATTCACTCTAGTTTTTACTTAAATCAGTGACACTTTGAATGTTGAGAGGTCCAACACCCAAAAATACCCCACAATACATGGATCTGCCTTCAGGAACTGACCATTCATGAAGAGCTAGACCATGGATAATACAGATTATATTTAGCAGAACATGGGTTATGGTCTCTATCTGTCCACTAGATGGACCTGTAAGGGTTTTTAATGAAGTGGCAGAGTGAGGATGTACTCCATAGTACAGTGTATAACAGCTTGTGTGATAACTGAGATGTTTTAAGCTACAGTTAATAGCATTTCTTCTGCTTTCTTCATAGTGTTCAATGATGGATCATCAAGGGAGTTAATGAGTTTAACAGGGACTGTGCCAGTAAGCTACAGAGGTATGAAAGGTCTTCTAAATATATTTTGGCATTTTAAACTAAATAAAAGTATTTCACTTAAAAAAAAAAATAGCTTGTGTTTTGCTTTAAAACGAATACATGCCAACGGCTCTCTCCACTTAAGGTTTTCTTCACTTCTGTCTTATAGGAAATGTATATAATATCCCTGTGTGTCTGTGGCTATTGGACACATATCCCTACAACCCTCCAATTTGTTTTGTAAAACCTACCAGCGCAATGATGATCAAGACTGGAAAACACATTGATGCAAATGGCAAAATCTACCTGCCCTATCTACATGAATGGAAACATGTAAGACACATCACCTCTGCATATTCATTCATCTCTTTAGAAATCTCTTTAGTCACTTAAATTTATGCATTGTTGATTTATTATACAAACTTGTTAGACTTGTTACTCTACGTTTGGTAGAGTAAATGTAGCATGGGGATGTGACTTGACTGTTTTGTTATATGGTCACTATTTCAAAAAGATAGATTTCATTTTTCCTAAGCAATGCTAGAAATAGTCATTTCAGCTACAGAACTGAATGATGTTTGTGTTACTGTTTGTTCAATTGTCTGTTGAACTTAAGTAATCGATTTTTAATCTAACTACATACTTATTCATAAACACTAGTATGTATGTCAGTAATAGTGATATATCATGATCAAATGTTTATCTTGTGACCTAGATTTGCATGTGAGTGATAATATTCCAGGTGGCATTTTCAGGTATACAGCTGTTTCCTTTATACCTGCAGTTCCTTGGAAATGTGTTGTGATAAGTTATTCTTAGAGTAAAACACACTTTGACTTTGAAGACATTTACCTGCTCTCTGTTGGTTAACTTTACTCTGGTGTAAGGTTTTAAACACACATAACTACATACTAGTCTACATTAATAGTACAGGTTACACGTACTTGTCATGCTTCTCAGGTTTAGTACTTTCCAGTGTATGGTGATCTTTGTTTAGGAAGGTGAGGGGCGTTGTTGTGATTAGTGATTTCTGCTTTTATAGAAACATTGTTTAGAATGGAAAAGGAGAAGCTGTTCCTGTGTCAGTATTCTAAAGTTTAGAAAGAAAAATGGCAACATTGTCTATGTGTCCGTTGACATGGATAAAAGTGTTGAACACTTCAGTACCTTGATTTACAGTGAAGTTCTCATGTGCATCTCATGTGTCTCTCACGTGCAGCCCCAGTCTGATCTGTACGGCCTGATTCAGGTGATGATTGTTGTTTTTGGAGAAGAGCCTCCAGTGTTCTCACGGCCCACGACTCAGCCCCCCTACCAGGCCTTCCAGGCCACCGGGCCCCCAAATCGTAAGACACCTCGGTTTTGATGAAACTCGTCATCTAGACAATAGAACGTTATCTCCTCTTGAAGTGTCTAGTATCCTTAAATCTTACCCTACTCACAAGTTGAAAGTTAAAGAGGTTTTATTTTATTTTTGACATTGTGACTTTGTGACATTGTGATCAAGTTAAACTAAGTCAACTTTGAGACTGTGTAGGACAGTGAGCTGTGTAATGCCTTTAATTGGACTGTAGATGTCTCTCATCACCAGCAGTGCTGTGAACGGTACTGTATTTACATGGTCTCCTTCTTCCTACTCTAGAATCATATATGCCTGGCATGCCAGCTGTATCTGCCTATGGGCCCAACCCAAATCCATGGTAAGTTTTCAAATTAGATCTGAATTCAAACCACTAAATTTAACAGCATTAATCTTGGCCATGTTTGCAAAGTGTGCCTCATGCCTTTGTGTAATATATGTGTTATTTCATTCTGTAGTGGTTACCCAGGCTATCCTTATCCTGGAGGGACTACATATCCAGCCACAGGGGGTCCAGCACACTACCCTTCTCAGCCTCCTGTCACTAGTGTGGGTGAGTTATGCTGCCCTGATGGACTCTGGGATTTGAAGTATATTAAATATAATTTGCTGAAAATGAGTGGACATCTGTGAGGTTTTACCTCACATTTCACATTTACGGCATTTAGCTGACGTTCTTATCCAGAGCGACGTACATCAGTGCTCAAGTAGTCCACATCTGTTTCTTAAACCTGTAAAGCTATACTTGAATCAGCGTCCACTATTCAACCAAGTTACTGCACACTTGGTACACTTAAACAACTCCTGTCAAAGAAAAGTCAGAAGTTAAGACAAAAGTAAGGAAGGGATGCAGATAAGAGGGTTTTTTTTTTTTTACATATAGGTAAAAGATGCTCCTTTGATTTTTTTGGGGTTATACCAGTGACAAGTTTCTGTCACTCTGAGTCTGATCTAGACTACTAATAAGATCGTAATTTTAGCAGCTAAGAAAGTTTGTAGACGGATTTGATTCCTGTTCAGAAATACAGTTCCTATCATATGATTAATAATATATATATTATAGTAGATTAATACTTAACAGTTAGGCTCTAAAATGCAGTATAATTTATTGTATTATGCAACCGCTACTAATCAGTCAAACCGGTGTGCAGTTTGTGAGCTTTGCTGGTGTCCACATTTGCACTGAACAGTGAGACGAGGCCGTGATAATGTTAGAGGTGATGGTACAAAAGCATGTCACATTCATGCCTCTGCCCTTTTTCTGCCCCAGACCTTCGACCTTCTGTTTGGGTCGACACCTATTCATTGTGACCTCAGTGGAGCGCTCAGAAAGGTCGAGTCTGTAACTGGATTCGGTTGAAGAAAAGGTCAAAGTTCTGGGTGCATGTAGTTTAAAAGGACCAGCCTGTAGCCCCTTGGCTCGTGGAGCACCTATATTTAGGGTGCCTGGAGTGGGCTGGGAAGAGGATAAGGTTCCATGAGGAGCTCTCCAGCACTGATATTAACCATGACATTCACATTGCTGACCAAAGTCTGGCAGTCTGTACAGCCTGTGCAGAACTGTGCAGTAGAGAAATGCTACTGTAGTGTCGTAAGAGTAGGCATGACTGTGTGAGCTGCATAGTTTTGACATTTTCAGTATTACTGCTAATTTACAACTAACGTCACCAGACAAGTGCATTATGACAGCAGCACAAATGCAATAAACACAAACAATAGACTGTTCAGCACACGACACAATAAACTTAACTTTAAGACCAGGACAAATAACAATAAGTATGAAACAACAGACAACAAGGCAGAAAAAATGTGCACCCCTTAGCGTCAGTTACTGTAGGTGACTCATATAATGGTCTAAATTTTGTTTTTGAGAATATAAAAGTTTATATTTCAGAATATTGAATTGTATGTTGTCCTTTACCTGCAGAAAAGTATAGATTTCTCTGATTTTCTCAAAGTTTCTCCTTTGCCAGACATACTACATACTCCAGTTTCAGTCCTTATTTCACATCACATCAGGGTTATGGCCTGTTTCCTCTCTCACCAGGGCCGAGTCGGGATGCCACCATTGGGGAGGACACGATTCGTGCCTCACTCATCTCAGCTGTTAGTGATAAGCTGCGCTGGAGGATGAAGGAGGAGATGGATCGTGCTCAGGCTGAGCTGGACGCTCTCAAGCGCACAGAGGAGGACCTGAAGAAAGGCCACCAAAAGCTGGAAGAGATGGTCTCTCGTCTGGACCAGGAAGTGGTGAGTGTGCAACTACCAGTAGCCTGTATGGTTATTTCAAATAAATCTTTTGGCTCGAGTTATGTCTTCAGAATACTCAGTTCTGTAAAGCTTCATTCACATAACAAACCTTACTGGTCAGACCTGATCTTTTTACCTTTACAGTTCACCCTCCTGTTTAAGTGACCCATATTTGTCTCTAGTGTGAAAAAACCCTGTGCCCTGAAAAGACCCACATGCGCACATGCTAATCAGTAACATCATGTGAATAACGTGCCATAAACAACAAATACTTACTAACAGAAATTTTAAGATGGCCACTGTTGCTATGCTGTAAACATGCATGCGCAGTAGAAGAAACTCATTTATTACCAATCTGACAGTCCTCATTAAGGTCTCTTGGCCAGAAAACAATTACAGTTGCAATCGAAGACCATATTTCTTGATTAAATCGGATTTGTGTGTCCATACAGCTCTGAAAAGTTCAGATCTGTATCATATTAAGGCAAGAAATTAGTGCCACCACTTCAGCCTGGTAATATAAAGTGTAAAGTCTGTGAAGTGACCGTTCTGTTGTACGTGAACACACCACAGCACCCTGTGTGAACAGCACGTAATTTTTCCTCTGTATTTAACCTATTCACCAAGTGAAGCAGCGGGCAGCCAGGAACAGCCAGGAGCAGTGTGTGGGGACGGTAACTTGCTCAAGGGTACCTCAGTGTTGCCACTAGCAGTCCTGGGATACGAACCCACCATTTTCTGATTGCAGGGCGAATGCCCTTCCACTAGGCCTCGTTAATGTAGCTGTTAAATGTCTTTTAATGTACTTGTTTTGCAAGTAAACAAAGTGAGTAAACAAAAATAACATTGTAAGACCGTTTCTATTGGCCTAAAAGTTTGACATATCGTTTCACCACAAAACTGAAGTAGAAGGACCAGCCAGTGATCCTTCTACTTGTAACCGTACAATGTCTTTTTCAGGCTGAGGTGGACAGGAATATTGATCTTCTAAAGAAGAAAGATGAGGAACTGACAGAGGCTCTGGAGAAGATGGAGAATCAGTCCGAGAACAACGACATTGATGACGTCATTGTTCCAACGGCACCACTCTATAAGCAGATTCTGAACCTGTATGCAGAGGAGAACGCCATTGAGGATACCATCTTCTACCTCGGGGAGGCTTTGCGCAGAGGCGTCATTGACCTGGAGGTTTTTCTAAAGGTAGACCTTTTTTCCTAGTTTACCTCACGTTCTCATTGTTGGGGTTGTTAACTGCGTTCTTAGCAGTTTTGCTCTGTCTGTTTTTGGCTTTACTTTTGTACTGTCGGTGAGTCTCCTGGACTGGACACTGACTGACCCCTGTTTATTTCATTACAGCATGTGCGCCTGCTGTCCCGTAAACAGTTCCAGCTACGAGCGCTCATGCAGAAGGCCCGGAAGACAGCTGGACTCAGTGATCTCTACTGACCCCCCTCATTCTTTATTCTTTCTTTATCTTTCTCCCCTCCTTCATCAGTCTGCCTGCACAGGTTTCTGCAGCATCCTCTTTACTTTTGACTTTTCTTTCTCCTCTCATGGGTCTTTCGGGATGCCGGGGCACTAAATGATCTCTGTTGATGTCAGATGAAATTTTAAAATCAGGAACAAAGCACAACACTGATTAACTGTTCAACAGATCGGGGATGGGACCGCAGGGATGAATTTCGGTTTCTCTGTGATATAGGAAGAATATTAGATGTTATGGACATCTTTTACTGTCTTAGAGCTTCCTCAGTCTCTGCATATATTTGTTTTTTCTGGATATTTAAATGCTTCATGCTGCTCATGACAACTGTTGTTACTTCTTTTATATAAAAATGTGATAAAAGTCTCAGATAATTTGTTTTTTTCTCCAATACTCACTCCATGTAGCCAAGTGAGAAACTGCTGAATGACTTCTCAACACTCTAAAAAAAAGTATATATTTTTCTGAGACAGAAAAGAGTTATTTCAATTTAGGAAAGACAGGAGGACTTCTGTAATTTGACATGAACTTCTGTATTTCTGTGATTTTATTTCACTGTTTGATGGAGTATTTATGTTTCCCCTGTGCCGTCATGGGGTCAGCCTGCTGTGTTCTGGTTCAGAGTTGTTGTTATAATGGTACAATTTTCACTCATGTAGCTATTTCAAACTAATTGTTAAGCGGACATTTCAAGTGTGGAAAAAAAAATGAAATTGCCACCCAGCATTTCACCTCAAATTTGTGTGAGATTGAGTGTGAATGTGTATGTATGTGTGTGTGTGTGTGTGTGTGTGTGCCCACATGTCTCCTAAAAGCTTGAATGATTCTGCTGTTAAGTTTGGGGTGATAGCTCCTTTTTTATTTTTTATCCAATAGATTTCAAAGGAATTAACAAAAAATGCTTGTGATGAAAGACTTGTAAAAAAATAACTTATAGGTCTATCGTTCTGTTTGTTTTTAATGCACTTTGGCTTGTCGGTTATATTTTATTACTTTCAACGAATTCTTTTTTTATTAAAGTTTGCTCATTTTATTGTTTCCTTTTCTTTTTCAGACTTTTAGTCAGTAATAATATGAGCTCAATAAAAGAGAGAATTTGGTCTGTGATGTGGGTGTGAAGTTTATGCTGCAGTGTTAATATTACTAAGTACACTGCTTTACTCAGCCTTGCATCTCATAGCATCGTCGCCTTTTTTATCCTTTAATGTAGCAGGTAATGCCTGCTGATGTAAATGCATCATTTTACCAGACAATCAAAATATTTTATTGGCTCTACATTCAAACCCACTAAACCCTACAAAAGGCATGCTGTATGTTGGGACTGCAGTTTTATAAAAGCCACTCTCTGCTTCTGTGCAATCAGCTCTTCATTCCACACACTCGAGACCTTTCAGGCCGCAGCCCGCACAAAAGGAGGAGACAAAAGCGTGGGCTTTGTTAAGTCAACCTTTATTTGGAGGTGGATTGAGTTGGTAGTGATTTTGTCTGCTCTGACACGATAGGTTCCGTGTTTAGTTCTGTGTCTCAGCAAAATGCCACTAGGAGTGCTTTTGGTTGAAACTGAGCTCAGTTCACAAAGAAAAATACAAAAATAACCTTTCTAGCTGATATAAGGTGTACAGATATACATATCACAGGTAGGTGCGACTGTCACGTAAACAAACATATTTAGCTGGTAATACGTTTAACAATTACGCTGCCAGCAGTTGCAGTGAGCTACAACAAAATTCCATTTGGTTCTCCATCAAGTTATTTGTTCCACATTCAGTTCAAACCAAAGGAGATGGAACAGTCAACACTTCCAGCTGACTCTGTGTTTGCATTGCAGAGCTATGAGGAGGCGCTTTTCTCAAGCAATAAAGGCTTGCCTGGGTGGGTCTGGGGTTGACTTTGCCTACAGAAATACCTCAGTACCTCAATCCAGGTCGCTGGCTGGTTTGACAGTAGGTACAACTTTGGTTTCACAGGATGTTGGTCTTGAAAACTGTTTTTGCATTGGGAACAAAATGGTACGGAATGCTTGTCGAGCTCAAATACAAATATCTAACAGAGACCAAAACTGGCAAACTGTCCTGATCATAAATAGGTTTCTTTCTTTTTTTTCCCCCCGAAATATGCTTTAAGAAGTGCAAGGAAGACAAGAAGCACATATACACAGACACTCAACTTTACAAAGGTCATAAAACACGTAAAGACTACATAAATATATCGTCCTCTGAAGCTATAGTGAGGAGTGTTAAGGTCTATGGGTCTGAGGTTTGCTTAAAGACACCTGATGGATGGGTTAAATGCAGGGAAGTGGGGGGGGGGGTGGCTGGGTAGGTCAAGTTAAGGGACAAGTTTGGGAGCCACGTTTTGAGGTTTGCCTTTACAGACCGGAGGCTATATTTTGGAGGGGAGCGTGGTTCATAAGGTCAGCTCCTTCTGCACGCCCCACAGTGTCTCAGCACTCTTGATCAGCTGCTTTTCCTCCTCAGGCTTCAGGGTCATGTGCACCACGTCAGTCAGGCCGCTGCTGCCCAAGATGCAGGGGACACTCAGAAAGACTTCATCTTTCACTCCGTGCATTCCCTGGAAACACAGGCCGAAACATCACAAATGTGAGAACAACAGCTGTTCCTTAGTGCTGTAGAGAAGGGGTCTTTAATTTTGACCCTGAAAGGCCGAAGTTCAGCATAGTTTGATGATCTCCCTGCTAAAAAATCAACCCCTCTGTTCATTGCCAGGGTCAGTGGGTGTGAGCAGAGTCACTGCCAAACTGTGCTTCAGGACCGAAACCTGAACCCTGCTGTAGTGGACACTTGATATAAAGGACTGACTTGAATAGTACTTTACAGATCAGTCAACGAATACACATTGATATTCCTGCATAAGTACTTGAATACTTGTTCTCAGAGTCACTTTTTAAAAAAAGTAATATTTACATTTGACAATGAACCCTAATTTAAATGTTATAATTGCTGCAGCAACGCACTGTCAACAGCTTGTGTGCCATATGTTGCTATAGAAGCATTAACTGTAGTCTGTTTGTTTAAATACAGCTTTCATGAGCCACTAAGATAGTAAAGGTGTAACATCTTCATCCTCCAAACACATTTGAGGAACTGAGGCTCAGGTTTTAGCCCTCACTTGAGATTAACACCTGTCCAGATATCACTATACCTAATTTCTGTCATTTCATCAAACTTGTCATGCCTTCGCGCTGGCCTCATATATTAAATTTTGCACAGAGGATTTTTATTGTAATCTGATCATTTAAAATGTTCCCACATTTTGGGCATCTCTGCTCTTTCAGCTTTATTGGCTGTGTGAAAAGCTGTGCAGCTTGTTGATCCTGAGGGAAGGTGATGTGGATGGCTAAACTAAACCAGATCTATCTATTTTTAGGTTTTACAATAAAGTTACATTTGATTGTCCTTTTAATGGCCTTTGCTAACTAAATGTGCTCTTGTTCAGACTACAGTCAACACGAAGCCTCTAATTACTAAATATAGATTTCAATTCCGAGATAACACATTCTGGCCAACCCTAGTACTATACTGCTCCAAATATTGATATGAATTCCCTTAATTTCTCATGATTTTCCAACATACAAACACTCTGCATGAACAGAAAGAACTAAATTCCACATACATGTGTTCAATTTGTTCAATTTCCACATGCATGTGTTCAACAAATGTGTTCAAGCCGTGCCTTTTCATGTTACCCAATTACTAATGCCATGCAAGCAAAGTAGTTCATCTCAAGTCAACAGCTGCTTCCTGTGACCTGCTTCTCCACTCAAAAAAGATATGAATGCAAGGTTCAAAAGCTGGCAAGAATACAAGTGCCATAAATTGTGATAGTGCGTGCTGTTGGGTGGGGACAGAGGAAAAAGGGCGACTGCTTATTCAGAGACATTGCTCAAAGTTGCACTAGAGGTCGTGTAAACTGGAGCAGACTGAAGTAGCACCCACCTTTACCAGGGTGGACACTGGGTGACACTTGTGCATGTTCTTCAGGATGCTCTCACAGAGGTCAGCCACTGACATTCCGATGGCCCAGGAGGTGTATCCCTTCAGCTTAATGACTTCATAGGCACTGTCAAAGCAGACGGAGCAAACAGAAACCACTGAGGCTCTCATTTGAAATGTTTTCAGCAGAATGCTAATTAATGGCTGGATGAATACAAAATAAGTGGTTCAAACTTTGAGCAAAGGGCTGATGATGTGATCCTCTCAGTTTGCAATACCTTAACCTATGCCACAGCACTCTTTCTTTAATCATCAACATGCATTAGGCACGCCATGTTACTTAGCCAGGAATGAATGTGTTCACGTGTTCTTGTATCTCCTGCGGGTCAAACTGGGCCTTTTACTGTTTGCAATTGCTTTGATGACCAGTAAGAGAAGATCAGTCAGGGACAAGGTTGTTTTCTGTCCACTATGAGATTTGAACCATATCCAAATTGGTTTTTTTTATCAAACTTCACCTTTTGGTCATGTCAAGATCACAGAGTCGGCTGCACACTCCTTACCTGTCGACCACCATCTTGTGGACTGACTTCCAGTCCTCCTTGTCCTTGTCTGTACCAATGTCAGGGCTAAGGCCTTGCAGGGATACGCCGGCTACATTCACGCCACTCCAGACAGGCACTGCAAGTCATGCACATTTAGTGTTACATCGCTCAGTTACAGGCTTTTAAAACTGCACTTTACGAAATCAGTTTATCATGAAAAACACAGTCAGTTTGTATGATTACTGCAAACTTTCAGAATTTTACCATATCCTGAGTGGTATGGAACAGACTTGATATAAAAGTCTCACCACTGGAATCTCCGTGCTCTCCAATCACCCAGCCATGGCAGCTGGAGGGGTGCAGGCCCAGTTTCTCTCCCATTAGGTAGCGGAAGCGGGCCGAGTCCAGGTTAGTGCCACTACCGATCACGCGATTCCTTGGAAGGCCACTGAGTTTCCAGGCCACATAAGTCAAGATGTCGACTAAACAAGTGAGAAGGTGGAGTAGAGTTACATGGCTACATGACATTTATAATGGGGTTACTGCAACAAGTGTCAGTTGTTATAAAGGCTGCTTTAGTCAAACCTACACAACACCCCTGTCGAGGAGGTTTATGTTAGTTGTCCTGAAAGGCCTTTGTTGCCTTAGCAAACTATATTGCAGCAAAGTGTTGCTGAAATGTATCTTGAAATTGTGGTAGTTGTGCTGCTAGAAACAATGACTTTATATTTTATATCGTTCTTGTCTTTGTGTCTCTGTGTGTCTGTGGAGTAGCTGCATAAGCAATTTCCTCCAGGATCATTAACATTTTCTGATTTCTGACGCTGGTTTCATACCTGCTGTATCTTGACAAATTCATGTCAAAATAGACAAAACAGACAATTGTTGGAAAGAGTTCTAACCTGGGTTGGACACCACCAGCATGATGCAGTTGGGGCTGTACTTTACGATGTTGGGGATGATAAATTTGAAGATGTTGACATTCCTCTGCACCAGGTTCAGCCTGCTCTCGCCCTCCTGCTGACGGGCTCCAGCGGTCACCACCACCACCCTGGAGTTGGCAGTCACACTGTAGTCTGGAGCACACATGAAAAACACTCACTGTAAAACACTGCTCAGCCAGTTCATAGCTTCAGAAGATGGATTTCATTATTAAAGTGTGACTAATAACTGCCATTTACTTAAATTTAGCATTCAGTCAATTGCTCTTACCTCAACACTGAGATGTTTTTTTTTTTGTTCAACCAATATTTTTTTGTTCAAGCTAGATTTTTTTGCTCAAACTAGCTTTCTGTTCAAACTACAAGTAAGTGCATCATACGCAGAGTCTGTGTTTACAGGACCACACAGTGCAAATGGTCATAGTGCAGATAAATATAATACTAGACTGTAATACATTAAGAACACAACAGTGCAAACTTAGGCTCAATAGCAAAGACACATCCAAAACTTTCCTTCAGAGGCTTTGCTCACCTTTGTCAGCCACGATCTTATGGGTCTTGAGGAAAAGGCTGCCATGCTGGAGGTCCATAGCCTCACCCTTCAGCTTATCCTCCATCACATCAACCAGAGCCAGCTCATCAGCCAGATCCTGAACAAAATACATCACAGCTTTACTGATATGTCTGGCCTAGAAAACCTCTAGGTTTTCCTAGTTTTACACAAAATATTTGGTCAGCTGTACAGTGTAACTGGGCCACAGTTCATTTAAAGTTCTTGGTAACTGGTGGGAAGCATACTGCTTCGATAAGGGTGCGCTCTCTAAATCACATGCTGTGACAGATATTAGATGTGAAGCCATGGCTGAGCAATTTATTCTGTTGAATGCATGCTGACAAAGGGAAAGTGTCAAGAAAAGAATTTGCTTAGGCTTAAGACCCCCATTCAGAAAGCTCTGCAAATACCTTGAGTTCATCCTTCAGTCAATCCCATTACTGCACAAGTTCACTGGGCACTGCCTCATTTTGCACGGTAAAAGGTGAACACTATAGACTCCTCAGTGATCAGATTTACTCTTCATTTATAGCTTGAAGCAACAGGAGAGGTCGGCGCAGCTTGGCTTTCAGCCAGCTCAGCCCCTCTCTGAAGGTGGAATGTCTCTGGACCATCTGACCCTACTCATGGCTGTCTGGCCTGATTCAGTCTAGAGCCGGGATCAAAGTGACCAAGACAATCATCTACACAGCTCCACTGCTCCTAACACCACTGGATTTGTGTGGCATGCTTTGAAATGTCTCAGATATAGCATTAAAACACTATGCCACTAAAACTGTTTGCTAAAATTATTTGGCTATTCATATATGTGTGTGTAAGTGTGTGTGTGATATTACTAAGTCAATAATTAAGTCACCTTAAGCAGGATGCTGATGGCGGAGGCCATGCCCACCATGCCAACACCAACCACGGTTACTTTGCTCTTGCTGCCCACTGGCTGCTCAGTGCTCACATGGGCAATCAGCTTCTCCTTGGTGGATGCCATCTTCTGCAGAAAGACAAAGACGCATCTATTAACAGTCCGTCTTTATTACAGTGTATTTAAAACCGGGCCAAAAGATAAGATAAACCTTTATTAGCCCCACAAGTGGGAAATTAGCAAAAAAGAAAAAAGAAAAAAAGTTGTTACACTGCAAACTGAAACAATGCTCACATTAAAATACACTTTATGCTGAATTAACATCTTTATATGCTGACTCTACATTTTACTAATTCTATATTATTTTATTATTACTATTAATTACACAGCTACCTTCCTGCTTTTTTTTTTTTTGTTTTTAACTCTAATCAAGCTAATCAAGACCCTCTGAAATCAATCAGTTGCTGAATCAGGTGTGGTGGATAAGCGTGTTAAACCCTGCTCAAAAGTAGAACACCATGAGTGAGGCTGATGAACTTTATTACGAAATCAAGAAATATTATGGGTGAATTATATACAATTCACATATTTGTGCTAAAGGGCTAGCTAGAATATATCCCATCTACTTTAGTAGGGCCACAAACAAAAGTGATAAAGAGCTTTGCAAAACGAAGGCTGTCACCTGCTCTAGTTGTGCTTTTGTTGTTGTTGTGGGATGCCACTATTTTTACTCCCTTGTTAGGTGTGGTCAGTAGTAAAGGTTAAGCAGTGGAGATGCTATTTACATCCCAGCAGCCCCCTCCACTGTTGCATGGAGACAGGCACATAGATAAGTGGTTTCTGAAGGATTAATACTTAATCAGCCCCCTGCAAGGACACCTACTTAAGCGCCCTCTCACATGAGAACAATACATAGGACTTAACGAATAACCTCCAACTCACACACACATAAATATATATATACATACACCCATGTGTGTACGAATTATATATATATATATATATATATATATATAT
>JBBIGA010000126.1:5112065-5129019 GCA_037576975.1 Alestes dentex
CTCTCTCTCTCTCTCTCTCTCTCTCTCTCTCTCTCTCTCTCTCTCTCTCTCTCTCTCTCTCACACACACACACACCCCTGAGCTGTGGAAGTGTCCGAAACGAAGACATGGACACACTTTTATTTTAAAGTACTCGCATTCATTTTGACCCATTTCAAACAAGGATGCAACAAACACCTCAGTGTAAATAAGCGAGTAATGTTTATTTATATAGCACCTTTCTCAGACAAGAGACACAGAGCACTGTACAGCAGCTGGTGGACTGGTGGTTAGGGCGTTTGCCCTGCGATCTGGAAGTTGTGGGTTTGGGTCCCGAGACTGCTAGTGGCACCACTGAGGTACTCTTGAGCAAGATCCCGTCCCCACACACTGCTCCCTGGGCGCTGTGTTCCTGGCTGCCTGCTGCTTCACTTGGTGAACGGGTTAAATGCAGAGGAAGAATTTCACACTGTGCGCTGTGGTGTGTTCACGTATGACAGAATGGTCACATTACACTTTACACAAGTGTCTTAAAGCAGGGAAAAAAGCACAAAAATTTGCAGGGCCTCCAGGACCAGGCTCACTCAACACCGCACTTGGGCAATGCGATTACCAAGCCCTCTATTAGGAGTGTACAGGAGCTGATTACATTTAACACCATGTTCTTAGGTTTATTTTCCTGCGCTAGGGATGGTGCCCCCCCTCCTCCCCCGCCCGCCCCCGTTTATCTAGTTGGACAGCCCCTCTCTAAGTAGCTGCCTCTGTGCTCACTGTTTCAGATTTTACATTACTCTTTAGCACCGCAGTTAAAGAAAATCAATATGCTTTAAGGAAAAAGTCAACAGGAAGGTGAACAGTTTTTTTCCCATCTCTTGGAAAGCCGACGTCCACAGCACTGCACCACCAACTCGTGGTTTGCGGCAAAGAATGGAGCTCGCTGATTGGCCCGCTCGCACGTCGATCTTTCTCAGGAGGCTGCGGAGCTCCCGCCCACTCCTGCCCAGTGCTACCTTTTGTTTTTTATTTCCCACCCGTTTTCAGGCAAACTCCCGCCCTCAGCTGTGCTGTGATTGGCTGAGATTTAGAGGTGGGAGGAGCCCAAACCCATCCTCAAGTAAAGATATCGCTTCAGTAAAAATGACTTAAGTGAAGGTGTAGATGGGAATTCAAAATATCAGAAAGACAGGTTCTATGTAGCACTGCAGTGGAACGTCTTTAGCACATACAGGACAGGACTTGAAGATTGTTAGGTTGTTCTTTTTTAGGATCATTTTGGTGATATAAGAAGAACGTCGATAGGAACTGAATGTAGGAGATTAAAATGGAACGGATTCATTTTGACTTTCATCTCGTATGGTTTTACATTTTTACATTTAAGCACTTTTCCACGAAAACAAATGGCTGAGATAATTTGTTTATGTTTTGTTTTTGGATGCACATGGATTACCGTTACAGCTCCCAGTGTGAAAACCTTTCAAGTTGCTTCTTAATCTTTACAAAAAGTGGATTGCTAAAATCAACCTGCAAATAATAAGTACAAGTAAATACTTCGGTAAATAATTAAAATAACAATACAATAATAAATTAAAATGGGCAGATAAACCCTAGTGGTAACCGATTATTTTTTAAATAAAGAACACAAAAATAACCAGTTACTGTCCTGGATCAACCAATCGCAGTAAAATAATAATAAAAAAAATGAAATAAACGAATTAAATTAATAAGCAGGATTACCGACCAATCGTATTAAAATAATAACAATAATAATAATAAAAAAACAAATATATAAAAATTGGCAGGTACACATAGTTAGTAAATGGTTTGGTTTTTTTTTAAATAAAAAAACAGTTACTACCCTGGATTACCGAACAATCGCATTAAAAAATGCTAATAAATCAAAACTGGCAGGTAAACCCAGGAGGTAACCGAGTATTTTTTTAATTAAAAAAGTAACCAGTTATTACTTAGGACTACCAGCCAATCGCAGTTTAGCGGGCGTGGCTTGGCCGAGAGCGGGTGGGAAAACAACAAACCGCCCCACGCCGACCGCGGGCAGGCAGGTCCACTCGGGCTCGAGCGCAGCTCCACGATGCGCCTCGGACCATAACCGCTCCACTCACCTGCTCCAGAGGAGAGAGGGGACCAGCCGCGGACCTCCGGTGCGCTTTTCCTTTTCCCAGGAGGAGAGAAAGAGAGAGAGAGGGAGAGGGAGAGGAGAGAGCCAAGGGGAAGCAGAGGAGGAGGGATTGTGGAATAGACAGAGCTGTCCTCTCCGTGTTAAGAGGATTTTGCGCTGCTCCGCTCCTGACGACGTTCCTCGCCTGCAGACGGCCGGCCGTCACGATGTCCTCGAGTGGGAAGGAGAACAGTGCCGCGCTGCACGCCAGTTACGTGGGACCGTACCGCCTGGAGAAGACCCTCGGGAAAGGGCAGACAGGTTTGTCCCACCTTTCTTCATCTCCTACAGCCTCTGACCCCCCACCTATGACTTGCTGTTTCCCTGGACCAGAGCTGTGCCTGGCAGGTGTCCCTCCTTTTTTGCCGTCCTGCGGAGGGTCTGGAGATGCTCCCCAGTGTCTCCTTCAGCTTTTTAAACTTCCAGATACATACAGGAACTTTCCCTCATTTCCACTCCCCCGTCTTTCTGTCCCCCTTGGAAAAACATGTCACTTCATGATTTGTGCAGAATATAATGAACCACCTTAGTCGCATAGAAATGCCCCTCGCTCCATCCCCTTATTGCCATGCAAGGGCATGGGCTGCATGCTGCTGTGCCCAAAGCAAGACTAGATGAGATGATCTGAAATGGCAACCACATTAGATGTACTTTCATATGTGCTTAAAATTAGACCGTACTGGTCAGTGTTCAACTTTTAGGTGTTGATGGATGGAGACCAAGCAGCAAGCTGTGAGGGCAGAAGGTGATGCAGCCCTGTGAGCTTTTGTCCAGGGGCCCCTGCATCCTGGAGAAGACGTGGTGCTCTTTGCAGACACTTCCTCCATCTGTCCTCTCAAGTGCTTACAGTAGGCGTTAGTGTGGCCAGGCCGGCCGGCCGAGCTGCTGTGGGTATGTGAGAGAGAGAGAAAGAGAGAGAGAGAGAGAGAGAGAGAGGGGCACACTCTGCTATCTGCAAAGCCTTTGCTGGAGATGCTGGGGAGTGCTTGACGCAAGTATTACTGATTACTCACTTTGCAATAAAGCTCTAGACTCTCTAGGCTGCATTATTACAGGCAGAATGCAGCATTCTGTAGGGCAGATTTCTTCTCTCTTTATTAAACTGCAGTGTTGAATGACAGGATTTTTCCCAGTAAGGTGAGGCTCTTTAATTTCAGCTCCAGCAGCTTCAGCCTGCCTGGTTCTGCTCATCCTGCCACCCCTCACACTGAATCAGGGGGTCAGGTCAGAGAAAACACTGAACTCTGCGGAGCTTCAGGTTCCTCGGATTTGACGGCGACTGTGTGTTGTATTTACGACTTGTTCGGTACTCATCCATACATTAAGCAGGAGGCTGTCATTTCTGTACGACAAGTGTCACGCACCGTGAGTGGTGCACTGTGGATCACAGGCAAACCCCTACGGGCATCAGAAACGGCAGCAGAAAACGGTGTTTTGCTTGAGGTTGCTGAAAGTTTGAGATTAGTGAGCGTGAGGGTTGAGATGTGGGTTCTGGTTTTCTTGACTGGCTCTGGGTCTCTGGGTTCTGGTTCCTGGGTCTCTGGGTTCTGGTTGTCTTGACTGGTCCTGGGTCTCTGGGTTCTGGTTCCTGGGTCTCAGGGTTCTAGTTTTCTTGACTTGTCCTGGGTCTCTGGGTTCTGGTTGTCTTGACTGGTCCTGGTCTCTAAGATCTGGTTCCTGGGTCTCTGGGTTCTGGTTGTCTCGACTGGTCCTGGTCTCTAAGTTCTGGTTCCTGGGTCTCTGGGTTCTGGTTGTCTTGACTGGTCCTGGTCTCTGCTGTTGTTATTTTTAGAGTGGAGCGGAAGGCCTGGGCTGAACTGCCAGTACTGTGCAATGCCACCATCATTATGTGATTAGAATCCCCCCCACCAAACACACACACACACACCCACACACACTGGCCATGCCTGTAATCTTCCATGCTAAAGTCCCGACTGCACGCTTTCTCTCACGTGGATCAGGAGCCGGCAGGACCATGTGTGCTGGTTGTGACTGCCAGTAATGGGAGTCACTCCACAGTGAAATTATACTGTATCCAGACCTCCATATGGAACCCCAGATGTTTGGAATTGAGACGAGGGACGAACATGCTGGACGAAGCTAGAAACACAGAAAGTGAAAACTTAGAGAGCTTAGTTAAAAACAGAGGCTCCACTGAAGGATAAAAAAAGTGGGAGACGTATTGAATTGAGAAATTTCTGACCAAGCTGTTGCTGTGATTCAAGTAGTGATTGTATTATTTTAAATTATGTCTCCAGTATAAAAATGTTCCGTCTTCCAGCTCTAGTACCACATGCATGAAACAGTGTGAATCTTTCTCTCTTCTTGTTAGATAATAATTTCAACTAGAAAATGGGAAAATGTTGGTTAGCTTTAACGAGTCTATTTTGACCTGTTGAGCTTTAACGTGCCTGTTGTGAAAGCCGGGGTTCGACTACAGCCATAATAACGGTTAAATCATAGCTTACCACACATTTGCATGATCCACTAACTGCCAGTTGTGGAGCCAAATGATCCCAGTGTACTGCTGTCATCTCCATTCAAATGAGGCTGAGTTTTGTATTTTGGTGTGAAGGTGTTCATTCCTGTTGATCTACTGGAAGATCTGCTTTCCCTCAACAAGCCTAGTGTTCTTCAATGGAAGGGAACTGGCAGTGGTTGCCTTAGTCATTGAAAAAAGGCTTCTTCCTACACCGCTTTTCACTCTATTCCTGTCCGTACTCTGTGGTGCTTGGAGAAAGGGAAAGTCCTGCACGGCTGGTTCCTACTTGTTGAAGAAGCACTACCATCGTTTCAAGTTGGCTGTGCTTCAGTGTAGAAGCTAGGCCTGTCAGAATGATTACTAATTGATTGCCTGACCGCAGCTGGTTGAGATGATCACAAATACTAAAACCAATGGTCCTTATTTTCTACGGTTGTTGTGGCTTCACAGTCATATTGTAACAAGTGAAATGATGCATTCTTATCAGTTGCCTTCAGATGAATGGAAAATAAAAGAAAGCGGAGAACACATTTCATGGTTCTTACAAAAGCAACAAAAATTCAAACTCCGCAGAGCGCATTTAGAGGGAATATTTGCTTGGTTGTGTGTTAGCTAGTCAGACACTACATTTGTTTTCATAGTGTCAAGTGCAAAAATTTAAGTTTTGACTCCTGAATCTTAGTCAAGTGTGTGTGAGCAGAACAGTGCAGTGGGACTGACTTAAAAGAATATAAATAAGAATATAATTAAAATGACACTACAATTGAAATTTTGTGCTCTTTCAAATGACAGTTTCAGTGTAAAAACGATTGAACGATTAAGAGTGTGGGTTTTGTCACTTCAACCTAGTGTAAGCTGCTAAGTAAACACAGTGATGAAGCAAAGTAGCTAATCAGCCAATTTAGCTGCTTTAGGCTTGTGCTTTCATAGTTGATCACAAAAAACCCCAACTCAGTTAAACTGTTAATCACAATTATTTAGACGACAGTTAATCATCGGTTTGAGTTCTGGTCGTGACAGGCCAGGTGCAGGAGGCCTCCTCAAGAGCAGTCCACCCCAGAGGACTCTCTGATTTACATTACAGCCTTGAATGGTAAATTCGTTCCAGTAGTCGCTGACGAAGCGACAGTCTGTGTTCATGGTGATTTGGAAAAATCGTAAGTAGTTTTAAGCCACTTACAATCTTAGGTTTAAGGCTGGGAAATTACAAAACTATATCCAGTGCCTGCAGCCTTTGGCTTATCTGATATCTGACCAGTGTGTGAGATTTTCTACCTCTATGTCTTAAGCTCCAGCGATTTGACTGCCTGACCTTGAAGCACAGTCCACAAACGGTGCGTAAATATTTTGAAGGCAGAAACCAAGGGATGCCAAATAGCAAGACATAGCAAGTTCTTGTCCTGGATTGTGCTGCTTGTCTGGGACTAAAGACCAAATTATCCACCCAAACAGAACGTGTTTATAGGCTCAGTTCTGTGTACTGTGGCTAGATTTAATGATCAGGTGGCTCAGAGATATGTTCGGTGTAAGGTTACTATGTTTTCTCAATCTCCCTCACAGGCTTATTTTCAAAAATGTCTGGCTTAGTAGTCTGCCATTCATGTGCTGCAGACGCACAGGCTAACCTTACATGACTGTAATTCAGCTAATGCTTCCCAGCGTCTTTTATTTAGGCCTCAGATTGCGCAATGAAAGTCTTGGTTTTGTGGGATTATGGTATGTTTATGTTTCTATGGTTTAGTTTGTTTTGTGTGTCCTACGACATTTGGTGCCGTCAAAAGAGGTTTGTCTTTCAGAATCATTCGACTGTGAAACCTGAAAAGCTCTGGTGTGGACGTCTGCTCGCCGAGGTAGCTTTAATTTGACTGTGAGTAATAGCTGCCGATCAGTGAGTCAAATCAATAAAAAACTCTTACAGCTGTTGTGGCAGGAGAGATCCATACCATTTCATTTTGGATTGGATGATGATAAATGAGCCGGGGAGGAAATCGGTGCACTCTGGCAGTTAGAACGGATCATGTGAGCGGATTCGGAATCCGATGCCCAAGCAAGTCCATTTTTGGAGCCGAGGTTCATCCAAGCAGAAGAAACCACAGTCCTTAGTTCGTGCTCTGATATTCATTTGCAAGGCGATCAACAAATGCAGATCATTCATATTCCTCACATAGCGGCGGCCTGTGCCGTTCCTAATTATCAGGTGACATGAGCTGATCCTGGCGTCACTGCTGGAGAAAGCTGCGATTAATAATGACATCTGCACCCCAGGCTAGGCGGGCAGAGTGACCCTGTGCTACTGTGAGCTTGCTAACCTGCTGTGTCGTGCTGGTTTTACAGGAGGGACAGGCTTCAGCCCGGCCTCAGCTGCTCCACTTAGGCTCTGGGGTGAAGCCGAAATGACATGAAATGCTGACTTTGATGCCTTGAATGAATCCTAAGTGGTGTGTGCTGTATTCTGAGTTTGTGTGCGTGTGTGTGTGTGAGGGCAGTGGCCAATTTTAGCTGGGACTAGATGGATGACCTCTCTTCTGCTGCATCCTGCAGGCAGAAGCCGAGGGCCTAAATGAAAGACTGCACAGTAAAGCTTTAATCTGGCTCGATACTTTAAACCAACTTTGAATGTGGCCCCAGAACATGCGCAAGTCTGGCTCAACTCACCTCACGACTGCGCTGCTAGAATACAGTGTCTATCATAATATTGTGTTCATTCAAATGTTGGCTGGAGTGCATGTTGTCGTGTCCTGTTTTTTGTTGCTCTTGTGTTTTTTCTTGCTCTCTCTCTCTCTTTGCACTCTGTGTAATTTGTCCTATCAGCACTTATGTAGGCCTGTGTTGTTTCTGTTTTTGTTCCGTAATCCTGGAGGAATGTTTTATTTCACTCTGTACTGTGTATATGTCTGAAATGACAATAAATCTACTTGACTTAAATCCAAACCCGTCTGTGACCTGACAATATTCTGTCCGAACCTGTCTGCGGTCTGACAGTATGTTGTCTGAGCTTGACCGTAGTCTGATAGAATTCTGTCTGAACCTGATCGCAGCCCACAAAATGTAAAATAAGGTTCAATTGGGTTCTGAGAACTATTTCAAGCTCTGCTGCAGAGTGAGCGCAGCACCTGACCTGAGCACTGCGAGTGATGCCGGGGCGAATGCACTGCTGTACCGAGGCAGTGCAGGAAATCTGTTGCTGTGTCATGCCTGAGCTCTATGTCTTACTTTAGAGATTAGTGATTAGTGGGGATTGCAGTGGTGGTGGGTGGGGGTTGGGTGGTTTATGTGTAGAGATGAAGGATGGGATGATTCCTGCTTTGTTAGTGTGTCCTTTAAAGGTTACTCTCTTTGTCTCTCTGTCAGCTCATGCAGTTACAGAGAAGAAAAAGGTTACTGACCAGTCACTGTCCCTATAGTGACCAGGTAGTGTGGAAGAATATGAATATGTGAATATTCATAAATGTGAAAATGAAATGCATTGACATAAAGCTGTTCTGCTAGTAAAAAGATAGATACACAGTTGCTTGGTACTGTTTCTGAGTAGTAACTGCATGTTAAGGGCAACGCATTCTGCTATAGAGAGTGTCTGCGTAATGAATTTATTATTGGTTTGGTGGAATTCCGCTGGTTTTAAGGTCAGTTTTCTATGTTCCCCTATAACAGCAGTGAAGCTGGTCACAGATTGGTGTGAAATGGCAGCACATCCCCAGTGTTCGGTTGGGGAGAGTTTGGACAGGTCCTGTTGGATTCTGTTTAGGGTGTAATGCACCGTGTCAGAAGCTCATGTTGTGGGCCTCTTTTTTTCTGACACTGGGAAAACTGGAGGAATTGTTGCAGCATGACAGGGCTGCCATGGTCAATTTTCTCTCAATTTTGTACACTATCACACATTTTGTGTCCTTACCCAGCCATGCAGGCTGCCGTGGATCCACAGCATGTTGCTAGTTGTCCTCTCCATCTGTGTGTGTGTGCGTTCAAATAGATCTCGTAGAATGAGTTTGGTTAGTAACACTGACTAAAACTGGCCGTGTGTGTGTATGCATTTGCGTGTGTGTGTCTATATGTGTAAGCAGAGAAAGCAACACACACCTGCTGACCTTCCCTATGGTGAGTTTACTAAAGGTGAGGTCAGAGTGCGTGTCCCTGATACAGTGCGTAGATGGGCTTTGGAGGTCTAGCAAGTTTTACCCTCACAGACAACTTTCTCACCTAAATACACACACTCACACACACACACACACACACACACACACACACACACACACATACACAGTTCTTTTCCGTTGTCACGACATGTACTCAGGGATTATTCTTGCCCTGGTTGGCTCCGCTTTGTTGTACTTTCCAGTCTTATGAATAAATACATTTTCCTCATAAATAAATACTTTTGTGGGAAAAGCTTCTGTGTCAACAATTTTAGCTGTAACTCTCTGACCTGTGGGGAGAAGAGGATTACCGCATGATCGGAGATTTCAGGGGTACATACAGGGGTGGGCAATACTATCATAACTCTACTACGGGAATATCATAACTACTTAAAGATCACTGCCTATTTCATTATGAACAGAGTATAGTTTTGTCATTGAAACATCAATGTCTTTGGTTGTATTTAATTTAGCTGTGTTTAATGCAGTTCAATTTGTAACTTGATGAATAAAAGTCACACACAAGAGTGTGTTTGCTGCAGCTGGAGAGGAGGTGTGGTGTAGGTCAGTGTATATGGCCTGATATGACATTTCTGTGTCACGGGGATGCTCTCCACACCGGGGCTAATGTACTGACTAATGCACTGTGAACATTTAGAGCACTGAGAGACCAGCCATGAGAGGAGCACTGATGGATGCCTTGGCCCATAAAAGATGAAATCTATGAGTTTGATCCATACTCAAGAATGACAGATAAAAGTGATATGTGTTAACTGTGGCTGGCATCTCTCTGACTGGGTGATGCGTTTATTCCTCTTGTTTTGTCATTTGACACCAGTCCCACCCTAGAACAGTTTATGATTTATTCGATCAATTGCCATGCATACCAAGTATGAAAAAGCTGAAGTTTGGGAGAGAAACAAAACTCCCTTTTTCTGTTTTCTACTCAATTCCATCTCTCCTCGAGACCATCTCTTCCTTCTTGCTTGATTCTTTACAAAAAGAAGAGGGTGTGGTTATGCTGAGCAGTACTTGAACACGTGTTCTTTGATTTCCTCATCATGCTTCAGGTTTGAATTTGCTCTTCAGTGCACAATCAGTTAAAGTGATTTCATCAAAATAAACAAACCAATTGTACTGCCGTCACTGAGGCTAGGTCCTTCACAATCGAGCTAGGACGCAAAATCCACTTTGAGGTCTGAGCAAAACATAAACATGGCAATAACATTGCTGTATGTTGTGATTAGGAGTAATACATGAAACGTACACTGATGAATCAATAGTGTAACCTGGTTAGATATTGGCTTGAATTGTTTTTTTTGACAAAATGTACTCTTGTTGGCATACACAAAGACCGTAATTGATTAAAGTGCCCACAGAAGCACTCCTCAGGAACTGTGATTAATCAAACATCTTCGCTGCACAGAAAAAAATCTAAATAAATAAATGAAAACACAATATGATTAGTAACAGGACTCATTTGCATATCGGGGTCTCTGTGGATTCAGTGTTTCGAAAGCCAGCATTGCGATGATCATTAACTAACAGCACTATTCATCTCTGCTGCAAACAGGGAATAGCAGTGGATTTACAGTAAAGCTGTGTGTCTTGTAAACAATTCCAGATCCATCATGATTACCTTTGCGCATCGCCGTGCCCCTGTTTATCTACCAGCACTTTACTAAACTCAGTCAATCACCACTCTTTACTCCTCTGTCTCTTTAAAACAGTTGTGTTGCGATGTTCTGTGCAGAATACACTGATTAGCCACAACATTTAAAGACAGGTGAAATGAATAACGATGATTATCTCATTACAGTGGCATCTGTCAGTGGGTGGGATATATTAGGCAGCAAGTGAACACTCTGGTCTTGAAGCTGATGTGTTGGAAGCTGGAAAAACGTTCAAGAGTACAGATCTGAGTGACTTTGACAAGGGCCAAAATTGACAACTGGGTCAGGCCGTCTCCAAAACAGAGGTGTTCCTGGTATGCAGTGGTCAGTACTCACCAAATGTGGTCCAAGGAAGGACAACGGTGAAACAGTTCTAGGGCCAGGTGTACCCAAGACTCTCTGATGTGCATGGGGAGTAAAGGCTGACCCACCTGATCTGATCCCATAGAAGAGATGGCTATGACGGGTATCAGAGCCCTCACTTATAGTAGAACTGCACCATGGAGCAATGGAAGAAGGTGGCCTAATCTGATTAATCATATTTTCTTTTCTATCATGTGGATATAGGTTCATGTGCATCGCTTACCTGGTGAAGAGATGGCACCAGGATGTCCTGTAGGAAGAAGGAAAGCTGACACAGGCAATGTGATTCTCTGGGCAGTGTTCTACTGGGAAACTTTGGATCCTGGCATTTATGTGGCCGTTACTTTGACATGTAGTGCCTACCTAAACATGAAATTTTCACTTTGTCAGTAAGCTAGGTATTTTCAAATCTGTGTATGCCTACTACGAATATCTTTAGAAATTGCCAGTACAAGGATGTGTAAATCAGATTCTTTGATTGCAAGAGAGTACAGTGGGAGACTTAAAAATATGCATTACCGAGAATTGAGTGCTAATCATTTTTCATTTATTGAAAAAGCATATTGCAGTTCATGCATTTTTTATTAATCAAGTAATTGTGAGAGTCCTAAAAACATCCTGAAAGGACGTCTCATTGCATGTTAATGACATGACTGAAATCATTTAAATGCTTATATGGCAAATGGCAGGTTCTGACTTGTAGCTACACACCGAATAAAATTTTATTCATGGTCCAGCCACTACTTGATTACTCCTAGAAAGCAGATGTATACACTTTGCCTGTAACAGCCATGGTCTGCACAGCCCCAGAACGCTTAACGAACAGGAGGCTAGTGAGATCCAACAAGGATGACCTCTTTTTGCTTTTAGCCAAAAATAACTCCTCTTGACTCCGTTTGGGGGGCGTGGAGGTGGAGGGGCTCCAGTGTGCGGATAATTGCATTCTTATTTGCAGTTTTCTGAACTTTGGAAAGAGGTCATAGCTTTTGGGTCCTGATTGGAAAAGAGATGAGGTCAGTGAGAATGATGTTATGCGGACAGATGGAGCGAGAGATGGAGGGAGAGACGGTGGGAGTTGGTGTAAGGACATCACAGCAGCAGGTCTCAGGGTCACTAACTCCATTATCATTTGAGTCATGCTAGCATAGCCGCTAGTCTCTGTCTTTGTCTCTCTCTCTCTCTCTCTCTCTCTCTCTCTCTCTCTCTCCTACATACACTTTCTCTCTCTCTCTCACACACACACACACACACACACACACACACACACACACACACACACACACACACACATGAATATGCCTGTTCAGGCTCAAAGACAATTTCCAAAGGAATAGATCACGCTTAATGCATATCTGTACAGATTCTCCACAGATTTTTGACTCAGTTTCATCTTATTTGCTGTGAGAAGGAAAAATGAATGAATATTGGGAATGGTGTAAAGTGACTTACAATATGAAGGTTATTATGTTTGTGGTATTTCGGAATGGAAACCCCCATTATTTCAGAGTGTGTGTACAGTGTGTGTGTAGATAATTGCAGACTTGGAAGGCTAGTGCAATGCTAAGCATCGCCAGAACTGAGCGAAGAAAGAACACTAAAAACCCATTTGTTGATGATCATTATCCATCTCTAATGTGTGCCTTGGGTTTCCATGGCAACCCTCAAGCACCTTCATGTGGTACGTGGATGTAATTTACTGTGTATGTGTGGTTTCATGGTTTAGGGTTTGTACGTCTTCAGCCATTCCAGCCTGATGAGGCGGGCATGCGAAGGCCTGGGTCCGCTTGTAACACTGGGTGTCACCCTTAACTGGCTGGAATGGAGCGATTCACTGAGCTTTTTAATAATTTCATGCACGGTGATTAGATCTCACTGGCTCCTAATGGGATTTGCCCAGCTGAGCAAGCGGACTTCTCCTTCACAATATCAACCATTCAATTAACAGCTCTCTCTCTTTCCCTCTCTCTCTCTCTCACTCTCTGCCTCCCTCCACCCACCACCTCCCTCTTCCCTCCCCCAGCTTCCTCAGGGCCAGATTTGGCCTGTGCTGCATTAAAGCATCAACACTGCCATGTGCTGTTTTTACTGTGTGCATATGTGTATGCGCTTATGTGTGTAAATTTTGTTTAATATATCATTCTTTGTGTGGATAATGGTCCGCCCCAAGCCCTGACGGCGTTACAGCTGCATTTGTACGAGAACATGATTACTCACACATACTGAACAAATACACAGGAACTGATGCTGCTCCCGATAAAACTTACCTTAATGTAGTGTAATATGTAATCAACTTACATATTATCAAAATAGCGACTGAAGTAAAGGTTTTTTATCTAGAACGTACATGCCCTTCACAAATCGAAAAATAATGTGGATTAAAGCTTCTTACATTCAGCTTCATTTCTTTACTAACAAGCCAGTGGAAGTCTTTCGATGGCGCATTAGAGTGAGAGAGCTTCTTATTTCATGCTCGACAGAACGGTCTTTCTTAGTGCTGAAGATATACTAAACATCTGTAAGAGGATTTCCTTTAGCTTATGAAACAAGCTGTCTGTTAAATGTTCAGGCTCCACCAGTGCTGTTTGTTGGTATATCAGTGCACTGCGCTCTCCAGGGCGGTTCGAAATGTTAGCTACTGCTGCAGACCGTTTTAGGTTAAATCACTGCAGTTTCTTCAAGCAGAACAGTAGCAAAATCTCTATTCTTTCTCTGTTCGGAGTGTAATGGTTGAAAAATGTAAATCTTTATCACTGATATGGCTCGCTGACTCTTCAGAACATCTCTGGTGAGCTGTCTTTCATGGAAACCCGAGCATCTAGGTGCGTCTAATCAGAGTAGTGGGGGCGGAGGGGCTTTTTCCACATACAATGACATGATGCTCAAATTTGTGATGGTGCTTATGAATACTAGGGGAATTGAAAACTGAAATAAAGACATTCTCAACTCTTGACCTCAGCTGAGAACTGTATAAGACCTCCAAATGTATCTTTAGACCCTGCTATCTGTGTAACCGGAAAATATAAAAGATGCCAGTTTGATGCATATTTGAAACACATAAGGAAGTTTATGCTTGCTTTAGTGCATCGGAATTGGCTGGTTTTATTTCTGAAACATGTGGCTTTATCTAAATGTTTGAAAATTGGGATCATGCACACCAGTTGAATTTATTTTCACACTACATCACCTCTCTTTTTGAAAAAATTCTGTGAGTGTGTGTGGCCGTGGAGTCATTTATATTTTCTAAAATGCCTTTTTTTTTCATGTCTGCTGGCTGCTGTCTCTTTAGAACATGACCTCTTGTGTTATAACCACACTAATGAGGGCACCAGCTCCCACTCTTATCCTTTTCTTTCTAGAGGTGAGTTTCGGGTTCACCCTTTCTTTCTCCTGTGTTTTGCTAGATACACAGGAGCGACTGGACACAGATCAGAGATGGACCAAGTGCCGAGCTCACAGAATAAAGTTTAATCACTCGTGGCCCAGAAAGCCTGGTAAATTGCCTGCTCTCTTGAAGCTCTCCTGATTGGTGCTGCATGTAGAGGTCTCCTGCTGAGATCTCGCAACATGACTCTTAGAGGGATGAGCCGAAGACTCCAGCTTTACCCAGATAGATGGGATAAATCAGACTAGACCTTTTAATTAATTCCACTGTCCATCTTGTCCATAGTTTAGACAGCGCGTTTCCTGAGATCACACAGAAATATGTGGGGTGAACAGTCCTACTGCGACACGGCTACAGAATTACGCCTGACCTGCCAGAGGGCTGAACTTTAGAGAATGCCATTATACTGCAGACTTCACACACACCACTGTTTAAAAAGCTGGTATTCACTGCTCAGATGCTTATCACTGATTTCATCATCAGCATTTTGTGGGTCATCTAGTCTTAAAGGCAACCTCTCACTGCTTTTTCAGACTTTCCTAAAGTTTTTAAAAAAGATCTGAAAGAACTGCTTTCCACTGATTCTTTGCTGCTGTTCACACATCATCCATAGTGGTTGGGTTTTTTATTCTCCACACTCTGCCTCGCGTGTGCCCACAAGATCTCAGCGGGTCTTCAGGCATGCCTGAATTATACTTAATGAATCTAACAGAACGCCTTTACTCCTTTATGTGAGCAGACACATCAAAAACAGTTGGCAAACATCTGCCTATACCATGGGCCCCTGTGAGTAGTTCCTTTCGACTGCCGGTGTATAAAACCAGGTTGTTGCAGGGGTTTAAAAAGATTCTATTATGATGCAAGTTACACCTTCATGGAAGCTGCAAATATGAAGAAATGTTAGAAATGTCTGGAAGAGTGAACAGAATTGTGGATGATTCTATAATAATTGATTTTTTACATATATAATTGATCATTTAACATTTGAACTATTAGGGGAAAAAACATAAAATACCATTTGTTGTTTTCCTGTATAGGTTATTATTAAATAAAATGACAAAACTTTAGTTGTATGGTTGTGCATTCATGATTCAACCAGTGGTCTTGTTGACATATTGAGGTCTTTACTTTCTGAAAAAGATGGATGGTTGTCCATGCTCTGGGCCTTCTGTATTGAAGCCACGACCTTCTTGGTTCTCCAAAGCCAAGCGGTATCAGGGAAGACCTGCAGCTCTTTCAGCCGTGTGCTCTACACCTCCTAAATAGACTCTGTGGGTTGGATTTTAGGCCTCTGGCTCTGACCTGCTGCTCTTAGCATAGAAGCCGAGTGTTTATCAGTGCCCAGGTCACACGCGCTACTATCAGTTTGAAAGTGCTCTACCTGCTTCATGCCTCATTTTTGAGCAGCTGCTCAGTTCCCTCGACGAATAACACACTTCAGTTTCACAAATGGGCTCGGGGTTGTTTTTCTACGCGGCAACATTTATTACATGGGCCATAAGCAACCAAACATTGTTTTTCTCTTCTTAGTGCAAATTTGCAAAGCAGATATACTTGGGGATTTCCATTCTTTGTTCTGAGTCCAAATGTTTTTTTTTTTCCTCTCATGCAAGTTAAGAGAGAAAGTAAAATGGAGGCAAAAATCTTCCTTTTGCTTTAAAAAATAAACGATCCGAGAAATGCAGCGTAATTCTGTCTGTGAGATATGGATTTCTGCATTCTCCCAGTGGCCAGAAGAATTCCGTCTGAGAGCTGATCTATACCTGAAGGGGATGGAGACACTCAACCCGTGTCTCCACCCATTCATTAGTTTTCTCCAAGGACTGATGAGATTTATGGCCCTAGGCTGAGGGACTGGATCCACAGGCCCACTCTTCGACGGCTGTGTGCTGCTCGATTATCACCTTGACCCACATGCTTTTCCCCTGAGAGCGTTTGTGCACGTCCTCACTGCCGACCTCGTGGCTTTTCTACATGAACACACTGCTTAAAGCTTCTTTTGGTCGTGCCGTACACTATGGGCTGTTTCTGAACATGGATTAAGTCTTGGGCTGAACTGCGGTGCGAGCACTGGATACCTTTTAGACATGTAGTCTAGGTTGATGTTTAGGAAATGTTGTTAAACCTACTACCTGGTGAAACTACTTTAGAAGATGTATCAGGATTAGGTTTAGGTTTTGGGCTGAGGTTCAGGTCAGGCCTAGCATGTCAGGTTACTACATTTATTGTCACAGTTATTTGGTAAATGGTCAGACTTTTAAAATAGCTGTGGTATGATTACTGTGCTGGTAGCCGGGTAACGGCTGCATTGATCAGTTGATCAGGAGGTGTGATGTGGAGCTGGTGGGTGTATTGAGGGTTGCGGGGAGATTGTTTATGCTGACCGATGTTAAATAAGACACATGCTAAAGGACTGAAAATTATTTTGAACTGAAACTATTGTATTTTTGTCCCTTTTAAAGTCTGTATTTGCATATGTGATAGTTTTTGCGTCGGTCAGAACCTGCTCCCTTTTGCACAAGCAAGTGTTCTAACCATTTATAATACAGTCTTTCCCTTTTCATCCCATCTCAGAGCACAGGAGGAACTTATCAGAATGGTTGGATGAGACTGTGACGGCTCTTATCTCTCTCTCTCTCTCTCTCTCGCTCGCTCGCTCGCTCGCTCGCTCGCTTGCTCTCCCCATCTCTCTCTCTCTCTCTCTCTCTCTCTCTCTCCCCATCTCTCTCTCTCTCTCTCTCCCCATCTCTCTCTCTCTCTCTCTCT
>JBBIGA010000126.1:5129119-5144944 GCA_037576975.1 Alestes dentex
AGGTAATATTAGCAGTTTAGGGATTTTTTCTCAGAATCAGTAGAAATAAGCAGGTTTTTGCTCTAAACGTGCAGCCGACAGTTTTTTGATGTAAGTGATGTGAGCCAGATGAATGCGCTCACGTTAAATGCTGCTACTACAGCTATACTCAGTGGTAGTCCTTCCTCTACTCACATGCATGGGGCCCATTGCCATTATCTGCCCTGAGATTTCAGTCACAGCAGTTACCTCTGCATGAAGATCAAAACTAACATTACCATGTTTTCCGTCTGATCCAGCACTGCGACGAAACCATGGTGGTTCAGTTCTGACTGCTAAAAAGAGCACTGAGGAGGTTAAACAGTGTATTTTGTATGAAAATCAAATGAGTCATCATTTTTCATATACAGATTTAAAATGCCAGTTTAACCATAGTTACATTTTTTGTGACCTGTCAAAGTTTATTAGATTTCATTCTACTCTATGCACATTATTATTAAATGAAACAACAGGAGTAATTAATTCGGCAAGTGATTCTGCATATTTGAGCAGTGGTGTAAAAGTGACTGCAGACTAGTCTGTCTGGCTGGAGTCTCCCCGGTGCGTTCTAGCTCAGCTCCAGCTGTAAATAAGGAGCAGGGAGGCGGCACTAAGGCCCAGCGGCTGGCTGAGGGCAGCTCAGTAGTGCTGGCCAGTCTGGAGCAGGTGGACTGTGGAAGGGGGAGGAGGAACGAGCTGTGATTGGAGTCTTGGGGGGCCGCAGCTGTGGACTGGGCCCTGAGCAGGACCAGTGGGTGATTGAGGTTAGAAGGAAGGGCAAGAAGAAAAATGGAAAGCTGAAAGTGGATGGAGAACTGGGCGTGTGGGTCATTGTATTTATTTATTAGGTTTTTTTGGTTTGTTTCTTTGGTACAGTGGATTAATTAAAACATAAGTGAAATTGCGAGTGTAACATGAATGACTCATATTCAGTTGGTAGCCTAGCTCTGGTGCCCTGATGGCTTCAGCTGTAAATAAAACAATAAACAAAACAGTGAGCCTGTTTTCTGTTGTATATAACTGTTTGGTTGTTGATGTGGTTTAGCTTTGAAAATAATGTGCCAATACAGGCAGCCATTTCAGACAGCGCCAGGAGTGGTATTTCAAAAGCCGTAAATTCGAGAAATGAGCCTTAAACCACATCCACAAGCCTTTGCTGCCTTAAAGGAGATCTGGATGTGGTTTCAGTAGGTTGGGGGAAGTTTTGGCATTGTAGTTTTATAGACATTATTAGGCTGTTCAGGTATCTGTTGGTTGCTATTGTTAGCAACATCACTCTCCAGTGCTAAAATAAGGAAGCAAAAATTTGGACCCCAAATGTGTCTTTGGCTAGTCAGCTGCGTCTGAGAAAGGTGTGTGTGTGTGGAAACACCCTATCTGAGTGAGTTTCCTTTACATTCAGGAGAAGGATGCTGCAAATATTCACTGAGATGCTGCACCTTATTTTGGTACAGACCGAGGAGGCTCCAAGTCGATATCCTCAGTGACACCTTTCATCAATAACGCATTTTAGCACCGCCAGTGAAGTTGTAACACTGCAGAGAAGCCTGCTGGATGTTCTGAAGATGTGCAATAGCAGCTACAAGACCCCCTGAATGAAATTCGCAATAAATGCAATCTACCGCCGATTCACAGTACTGTCAACAACGGCCTCAAACCTTGTTAGAGGGGACGCCATGGTCTGTGCAGGTATCGGCCGCAAGATGCTGCGTTTCATGTAGGACTAAGAAGATAAGCAATTCTGAAAATCGATAAATCAGGACAAAATTTTACACATTTATATACCAGCCCTACATTAAAGCCAGCATCTTACTGGCAAGACACACACACACACACACACACACACACACACACACACCACTTGATGCAGTTTCAGCTTTGAGTCAGTGATAAACTTTGTTAGCAGCTGACTCTTTTTTTTTTTCCTCTCTGAGTTCCATCTGTGTCAGTGTGAAAAGACCTGATGACGTCTCAACATCAAACGAACATTTCAGGAATATATTTAAAATACTGTTCGTGATGTGCGTCATAGCCCTAATCTTCTGAAGCTGGAAATTCATATCATGAATTGAAGAGCAGGACTTTTTTCCTTTCAAGAAGGAAAAATGAATCATCCTGTGGCCAGCACTGATTGATTATAGATACACTGATAAGTGATTACAGGCTGTAGTTTAATACTGTGTTAAATGTGCAGTGTACACTGTTCACTTATTCTGTTCATTGAGTGCGTTTTGTGAAATACAGAGGCCAAACTGGCTGGTCATGCTTCCTATCTGAAATACTGTACTGGGATGAAATGACTTCATCCCCGTGTATGTGCATGAGCAAATGTCTCCAGTTACACTCGATCATGTGTCAAGAAGCACGTTTCTGTGGAGAGTGAAAGGATGAGGAGAAACCCTTGTAAAAGCGTACATACAAACAGTGTTAGTATTTGCTACCTAGTGGACAAAAAACATCACTTGGTGCTTGGTAACCCTGTCATAGCACCCAGTTATAAATAACATAGTGTTCAGGTGTCGAAGTGTGATGAGTAAACAACCAACTAAACAAAGTACGGATCAGGACAGATCTAGTGTGTATGTGAGAAACAAAGAGTAGTGAATACAGTGAATATTGGATGAGTGATAGGAGGGGGGAAATTGAGAGGGGATGGGGTGGGGGTTGCTACTGTGACGGATGTGGGTGTGAGGGGCCTCCCTTGGCAACAGGGAGGTGTGATCTCTCTCTCTGTGTGTGTGTGTGTGTGTGTGTGTGTGTGTGTGTGTGTGTGATTGGCAGGCAGGTGGTTGCTGAGGGGTGGTCTCCGGGGTCAGTTCACACACCACGGCTGGCTGCTTCCACCCCAGCATGATGGGGGTGTTTATTTGAAGTTAGAAATTAGAGGGTTCATAGTGAGTAGTTTTGGCAGTCTCAGTGTGTGGGTTAATGATGGAAGAAGGAATAAAGCTCTAAGCTCTGCGAGGCTTATTCTCTGTTTACATTTGACTTAGTCCTATTTCCTTTGCATTAGCCTGCTCATCTGTGTGTGAGAGGTGGGAAAATGGGGGTAAAGCTGAGAATGTTTATCTCAATTCTTTTCCCTGCACTTCCTTCCAGGAGCAGATTTCACTGCTGCATCAGAGAGTCTCTATAACAGCCTGAGGGTGGGCGATTAGACAGAGACATATTCGTGATTCGTTTCAGAATTCTTGATACAAATGTATCATTATGTTTTATATGTCTGAGAGTAAATAAGATAGAATGGACAAACAGCAGACCCACAACTAAAAAGCTGTAGGAAAGTGGTATTTTACCATTTTACACTTTGTGGGGGGGGGGGGGGGGATCATTTAAAAATGTTAATTTGTGACATTAGTGATGGTATTGTGAAATTGCTCACCTCTGTAATGACCAACAACTATATTATTTCTAAAATGTAGTTTAAAGAAGCACTCAGCAAAACCCTTCTGTAAAAAGTGTCATTAGATGAGAGGCCAGTGCCATTTTTTTGTTTATTCACTCAACTATTCTTTCTATTATCTTTCGTTCAGTTTATCTTTATTTCTTCATTTCTTCTGGTAGATCTGTAACTCTGTAACTCCTCTCTCTCTCCCTCTGTGGATGCTTTTAAGGCAGAAAACACACACTGAAGTTAAAAAACCAAGCACAGTTGCTGAATGAATGGAAAGGGCCTCCTGAATCGAGTCTTAAGTGCTGTTGTAACTGTACTGCTGAGTTCCTGGAACAGCCAGCTGATGTTGGAGAACTTATTCCAGGGAGGGTACGCTGTGTTGATTTGGATCTTCATGGCCCGTCTTTCTTTTTTTAATGTATGTGCACCATATATAGGTTCAAAACATATAGCAGTTTTTGAGAAATTACAGTAGGCTCCAAAAAAATGTCCCCAGGACCGGATTACTGTGTTAGCAGGAGATTTTAATTGGAGTTTTAAGTGCCTTTTCGAACAGGGGAGCTAAAATCTGGTCCTGGAGGCCTGGTGTCCTGCACAGTTTGGTGATTCCCCTGCTCAGACACGCTTGGTTTGACTCACCTGTTATTGCCTGGTTTAGTGAGTCTGTTTGAGAAGGGGAGCTACTGAACTGGACTGTTACCAGCCCTGCTGGGCCAGATCCCTGTTCTGAGACAATAATCCAAACAATGCTATACCTGAACGGCTTGGGCACCCATGTTTTGTACAGAAACCAAGGGGGAACTACACCCTTGGTGAGCAAATAAACTTGGATCTAAACTTAATCATTACAGCATAATCGGTGTCTAGAAGGAAGCTTTTCCTGGGGTCAAACAGTTGAAACTTTGTTCAAACATGACATTAGTTCAGGAAGTGGACTCTTCCCCAGTCATCATACAGATGAGGGCAACGGTCTTTCGGCCTCCATGATGTGGCACCAAGTGACTGTACTTGTGACTGACTGGACTGTACTATTTGTTTACTACACTTGGTTCAGAAAGGCTTTGTTGATTCTTCTTCTTCTTTTTTTTGGGATGGACACCACTGGCTCACTCCTGTGATTCTGTACCTGCCACTGAATGTGGGAGGTCAAGGGTTAATCCCGGTTTCAGCCAGAGTAAAAACTGTGTTTGCAGACTGCTCAAACTGCTTCTATGAGAGGAAAGCTCCTCCTGGATTCGTTTTGGTCTGACAACACTTTTAATGAATTGGGTCACAGAATGTTTTAAAATGAACATCTGATTCAAATTAGATTTTTCAGTACTGAATGCGTGGAAAATGTTCAAAGTTTCAAGAAAGGGTGACACTCACTCGGGTTTGGATGGGCTTTTATTTTCTAACAGTTTTTTTCCATGTCAAGCCCTCCAGTGTAGCATGACTGCCACAGGCTTTACAAATGCAGGGCTAAAAAGGTTGGACACCTGATTCTGTTAGATATGGGAGAACAGTGGGCTGCCAAAAATGTAACAAAGTAGATCGGCTTTCGGTCAGTAAAAATAAAGAATGTAATCAATTCACTGAAAGCTTTCCTCCATCCATTTTAATGGCTTTTGAGACTCAAGTGTTGGCTGGTGGACTTGTGAAGCTGCGTGACTGCACTTGTTTCTGAATCTGAAAACAGTAAGTAGCAGCTTCTCTCCTTCAGGGACTGCCTCTCTCGTCGTACTCAGTGGTGGGGTGGGCCTTGTACCACCGCTGTATAAAATCAGATTTTTAGGTCTACTAAAAGGGAGATGTGACTCCAAGTGTGGGACTTATCTGTCAGTCCCTGAGGACTCATGGCCTTCATAGAAGCTTTGGAGCAAGAGTCATCTGCCTGAAGACCTCCAGTGCAGCATCTTACACTGCGTGATACCCACCAGCACTTTTGTAGCAAAATGTAACCCAGTTGTGTTGCCACTTTGCATATTTTGGCATAATCCTGACTCTGTGGGTCAAGATTTCTCTGACTGTTCTTGGTTGGTTCCTCTCTTTGAGTGCATTTGGGTTTATCTCTGGCTGTGTATTGTGTACATGACATGTGCATTGGCTAGTTTCCTAGTGGGACGAGTAAAACTGGCAGAAGCAGATCTTTCAGACTTCTTTGGTGTCTGAAGGGCAGGTAGGTTTGAGAAAAATCATGTGAAAATTTTGTAGGTTAGTAATATGGGAGAAGTATTATTTCAGTATTTTTATAAGCTACTTATTTTTATTATTATTGTCATCATCTTATTTTTTTTTTTTTGTTTGCCCTTTTTCAGCCTTTTTTCTTTCATGGTGCTAAATGATACCTAAATAAAGGGTTTATAAGACAATAAAACCTGAATGGTTCTCGCACTCCGGCTTACTTTCTCTCCCTTTTTTTCTCTCTATCTCCTTTTTCTCTCCTCTTCTTCCAGTCTCTTCTCTCTTCCTCTCTTTATCTCTCTCTCTCCCTCTGTGTCTTTCCCTCTCTCTCTATCTCCCCCCTCTTCTTTTCCCTCTCTTTTTTCTTTTCTCTTTCTATCCCAGACTTCTCTCGTTCTCTCCCTATTTTTCTCTCTCTTTCTTTCCCTCTATCTCCCCCTCTCTTTTTATCTCGCCCTTTTTCTCTTTTCTCTTTCTATCCCAGTCTTCTCCCTTTCTCTCCCCATCTCTCTCTCTTTCCCTCTACCCTCCCCTTTTTCCCTCTCTCTTTTTCTCTTTTCTCTTTCTATCCCAGTCTTCTCCCTTTCTCTCCCCATCTCTCTTTCTGTCTCTCTCTGTCTCTCTCTCTTTCTCCTTCTCTCTTTCTGTCTCTCTCTCTCTCTCTCTCTGTTGTTTATTTATTACTCCCCCCTTCCCCCCATTTCTATTCCGGTGAGGATGGCAGCCACCCAAACAATGGTCGTTTTCTTCAGATCACTCAAACCCGCTGCTGCAGTGGCATTTCCAGCCTTCAGAATGAAATGATGAAACATTGAAAATAGGCTAGTAGAACTGAAACGAATACACTGACGGGGACGAGATTCACTTCCCTCCCTGCTCCTGCTTTTTCTGTTGGGTGTGAAAGCTGTAGGTAAAGATAGTTCCTCATTACTGCACATGCTGCATGCATCACCTCCTACTCAATGAGGCCTGTCTTCCTTCGTGCCGGACCACTTTTATATGGTAGTAATGTGTGTTCCCATGGGGAATGGCTTTTATCAAGCCTATTGTTTTTGTTTAATAGAAATGTCTTGAGGGAATTCACTCACCATATATATATATTTACACTTATTCTACATTTTGAGGCTGTTGTAACTTCATACTTCTGTTATGGTGGCAATATTTGAGAAAGAAAGAATTTTCTTAACATCTGTTACCTAAATATGGGTCATTTCTATTGGTCCATTCATCATGAAGTATTTACAAAAGGTGAAGAACAGTTGCAGTTTTCAGTTGTTTTGAAAAACAAAAAGTTTGGAGGCCTTGTTTATTACAGGAATGATTTACACTTACACTTGTTTTTTTCTGCTACAGCAAAAGTGGTAAAAAAAGGTGAATTTGAGAGACAGCGTGTCCTTGAACAGGCTTTTTTTTAATTTACAGTGGTTTTGCCATTTGCTGTCGATCTCTCTTGAGTACCCCACTCCTCCCACCCTGATACATCACTGTCCACGCGCCCCCTCCCGTTCTGTGCGTTTTTTGGGGTTTTACTGTGTGAGGCAGCAGGGGTGTGTGTGCAGAAAAAGAGGGCACTAAAAATGGCTGGCACTTTTACGCGTGGCTGTAGATCACAGATGAGCAGAGCGATGAGGTTTTATGCACCCTGCCATCTTGCACAGAGCTGAGTGAGGGGGGAGAGAAGCGATGGACCCGCTGATCTGAAGGACAGAGAGAGAGAGAGAGAGAGAGAGAGAGAGGATGAGTGGGCTGACTGATCACTCGTTCTGCTGGACAGATCTGGCCAAATGTAGAATTACTGCAGATGCACTGTTCAGGAAGGATGTACTGTGGGGCCCAACTGATCTAGCCAATAAGACAAGGTTCAAAATTGATAAAATTGATGTTTTTGATATTAAGGTTCCTATCTGTTCTTATTATTTGACTGATAATCTGTATCATTAAGGGTACATACTGGTTTGGCTGGTCAATCAGTCGTAATTGATCAGAATCAGTGGAACTGCTGCCCATGAACTGCTACCCATTTTTGTGCCATTTATGTGTTTTCAGTTTGAACTTAAAGCTTAAGTGTTAGCTATTTCTAAGTGGCTTGTTTTATATGTATACGATTTTAGACATTGTGAGTTTCTGCTGGTTTGTATTCAGTTTAGCAGATGATGATTGATTCATATCTGATCATTTGACGGCATAATCAGTCAAAAAAAAAGCAAAAAGGTGTTTTTATTAGAAAATCCCTTGTGATGATTCGTATGTGTGTTGGTCCTTTTAGGTTAGGAGAGATGAGTTATATGCAGAGATGTGTGTGTCTGTCTGTCTCTCTCCCTTTCTTTTCCCTATGTGGGCTTTATTGATTTAGTCTTGGCCACTGTGCGCACGGCAAAAGGAACCAGCCTTTGAAGTCTGGTGTTTGTTGCGTGTTGTGCTGCTCTGGTTGCGTGCTTTCTGGGTTTAACAGGCACACAGTTTGCTGGAGAGTGTAGAACAGTTCATTTCCCTGAGTGAAGCCAGAGTCCTCGTCTGGAAAGAAATAAAGAACAGTATCATAACCCTCCCTTTCTCTAAGGCATTAGTAGATTGCTTCGAAAGCAGAGCATAATAATGGTGCTTGCTCTGAAACTTGAATGTTTTCAATATCGGATCAACCCCTAATGACTCTTTTCTTTTTCTTTCTTCTTTTACATCATTGAATTGATTGTTTCATCTACCTTTTCATCTACAGTTTTCATCTAGATTCATCTAGATCCAGAATTATTAGAATAATCTCAGTATTACATCTTTGATACTACTGATAGTACCATATAGCAGTTAATTCCAATAGCACCATCTGATTGGATTACATGTGTTTTACCTACAAATAACAGCCCTGTTTTTTCCAAAGTAATTATCGTTCCTCTGAGCAGGCAGTAACAACTCGCTTTACACCGAAACCAAACTTTACTGATATTCAGTCATAGCACATACAAAAACAATCGATGCATGTTTGTGCAGAGGATTTTTTGGTGAAAAGGAGTGTGATGACATTAAATTCTGAACCCGTCATTTCTAGGGATGGGTATTGAGAACCGGTGCTAAACTAGTACCGGTTCCTGATTGGCCAGTACTGAAATATTGAAACGCTCTTTGAGAAACGGTGCTGCTGTTGGTATTCATGCAGTGTTAATTCATTCGAACATAACTGGCATATTCAAATAGTTTATGAGAGACTGGAGCAGTGGGAGGGATGGGAACGACTTTCAGCCATGAGACATTTTTACCAACCTCATTATATTTACATGAATCTCAGGAAACCATTTAACTTGTTTCTCAAAAAACTTCATATTAATATAAACTGAATCTTTTTACAACTTTTCCTGTGCTGTCCTTATTTTTGCAATAAGTAATTAAGTAATAAGTAATAAGTAAGTATTACCAGTGAGAGTTCTGATCAATATTGACATCAATAAGCAGTATCAGAATCATTATCCATATCAGTAGAATCCTAAAAATACCTGTCCCCAGTCATTGCCCCTAAACAAGCCTTTTGTTAGGCAGCTGTGACAGTGGAGCAACTGAAACAGACTGGAGTTAATGAGAAATGAACAGACTACAATTCAGCAAACAAGATGAGCTGTGGAACCCTTTACAGACTGGCTGAAATCAGGGGAATTCATTGCTGGAACAAAGGGACGGTCACATTACTTGGCCAGGTTCTGAAAAACCCGAGCTGAACCTGATGTTGCTGTAATACCTACAATGCAAAAGGCATGTCTGATAATAAAGCATCCTTGATACAGTGTTCAGGGCTTTGTTGCTTCACTTTTTTCTTGATTATGCAGAGCTGTTACATCGCAATAAAGCACTTAAGGTCGTGTTTAATATCATTGCTGTGATGATCTACACGCGCCGCTGAAAACACACAGCTGTGATGATTTCGTGTTCTGTTGTTTAAATTGTTTCCTAGTAAGTCATGATCAGCATTGCTGGATGGAGAATGGCTTTACTGATCAGAAGCTGATGTGGGCAGGAGGCTGCGTTGATGTTTTTTTGGGTTGCTGTGTATTAAACCAGCATTAGCTCAGTGTGTCAGGAGGCTTCTGGAGGCGTTTGAGGTTCCAGAAGATCTCTGTTTCTGTCTTATTCTGGCTAAATGTGTGAAAGCTTCGGGCTCAGAGTAAGATAGACAGACAAACACACACACACAGACACACACACACACACACACACACACCTTTGGGGTCCCTTGCTCTAGTTCTGGGTGAACGCTTATGAAATATGATGAAATTTTTGCCTACCTCTGCAGTGGAAATAGTAAACTTATTTGTTGCCAATCTATGAGATCTCACTGAATAACTGTCATCTCAATCATCAGTAAGTATATCTTCTGGAAGAGAGAATTGAACTGTATTCTTAAATCAGATCCAGTGCACAGGGCCCTGTCAGGCCTAACTTCATTCTGCGTCTTGTTTTTTTTGCCTGATGTGTGCAGGTATTTGTCATAATATGCCAGCCATGAGTCTCCGCGATTCCCACGCATCATTACGTGCTCACGCAGGTGTGCGCGGCTCTCTTGTTCAAGCCTTGATGAATGAATAAACACGAGGTACGGCGCGATTCACCCACAAGAGCCTGTCCACTTTCATTTCTGTCGTTTGACAAATATGAGCAATAATGAATGGATTCGTATTCTGGCCACCTCTTAGGGGTAACTTGTGTTTGTAGCGCTTGGCGCTCGGCTGTTTCATGGTGGCTGGCCGCAAACAGCGGTGTGGAAACCACCCACGAATGTAGTCGGCTGTGAACAGCAGAAATAAATAAAGAAACAAACCATTACAAGAAGAAAACCGCTTGCCTTGTGAGATGTTTTTTTATCAGGTTTTCGCCCGTTTGGACCCCCAAACTCTTATCATCTCCGCCCAGATGTTCCAGAAGACGTCAGCAGTGGCGTCGCTCCATCATTTCACTGCTCCGGATCCATCCTCCTCCTCCTCCTCCTCCTCCTCTTCTGGCCAATAATGCGTCTCTTCCATGTAGAGTCTCTGACACTCAATAGCGCGCTGGCAAGAAAAGGGCAGATTTGTCACATCCTGGACGCCGCTGAGTGAAGAGTTCTGTCTCTTAAAAATACGTTATCCTCTTGTTGCCACTTCTAAGCACATACGTTCTTTCTTTCTTTGTGTAAACTCTTGGAGAGCGTGTTTCAGTTCTTTACTGGGACTGTTGAGTAATGATGCTGCATGCTTTAACTTTACATGCTGTGTTATTTTCTGAACGGTTCGCACCATTTTGTCTCTAAATGTCACTGGATTCAGCTCTTTTTTGACTGCGCAGGAAAAGAAGTGTGTCCTGTAAAAGCAGTGTTGTTTCCATGCGGATTTGCACACTTCTTTCAAGGCCGATCATTTGCTGCCAGCATTTCAAGCTGTTGTGTAGATGTACCATTCATGCACAGCTTTTAAGAGACAGCTTTCAAAATAAAGGTACTACGCTGTGTGAATGTACTATATGTATGCACCATAGTGCATTCATTAATTGTAGTATGTGAATGTACTGCAGTATTTAAATGTAGCACAGTGTGTCAGTGGCCCCTGACCTTTTTTGTGCCACGAACCAGTTTCATGTAAAACAATATTTTCATGCACCGGTATAGATACAGCTAAAAACAAAGTGTGTAAAAATATGAAGAGCTCCCCAAAGACATTTGTGTTTTTTACTCATTTTTGCGAGCTTGTGGGCTAAATTTTTTGATTTACCGTATCACATGACCGAGACAGTTTTCTTCTTTTTTCAAAATAAAAGATCTTTCAGACTCTGATAATCAAAAAAATGTCTTTTTTATTCTGTCTTTCTGTGCGGCCCGGTACTCAATGACTCACGGACCGATACCGGTCCGCGGCCCGGTGGTTGGAGACCTCTGCTGTATTTGAATGTACTATAGTACATAAATATATTGTAATATGCGAATGTGCGATATAAATCCACTGCAGTATTTAACGCAGCACAGTATTAGTGTACTATATGAATGTACCATAGTATACAGACATAGTATGTGAATGTACTATATGAATGTACCTAGATATATTGTAGTATGTAAATGTACTCTATGAATATAAGCATATTAGGATATGTGAACATAGTTTATGGATGTGCAAATTTACTGTATGAATGTACTATACCGTATATGAATGGTGTGTAAATATACTATGTGATTGTGCTGTGCTCTCTAGTAAATCTAGTAAAAAATTTAAAACTCCACTGTCTTACAGTAGATGTTGCCCATATTGTGGTGGGGTTATATAACATATGCTCGGATTGTTTTTCATATCTCACGATCCCACTAGTTCAGCATGGCTGTTTTATGAAACCCAAGCCAAAAAACAGCTTTGTAATTTCTTCAGAGGATGGAGGTTCTTTGATCACTGCTGAGGAGGGTTCTAAAAACAGTACTGCTGCGGTTCTTAATTTCTGCGAGGTGTACCTGGGACTGGGGGCCAGAGCACTGCACGAGCAGTAGGAGAAGAAGAAAGGGCAAACAATGTACTTTGAAGTTAATGAATGGAGAAGAGCAGTGTTCCAGCGAGAGTGGGGGAAATCAGTAGAGGAAGGAGGGAGTCTTACCCTGGCTGACTCACAGGCCAATCATTCCGAGTTTCTTATTAACCATGAAAATCAGCATTTATATTCCCACAATGGAGTTGAAGACCTTCAGAATTCATTGATCTTAAAGAGCAGTGCTCTCTCTCTCTCTCTTGTTCTCTCTTGCCCCATCAGAAATAGAAACGGCTCGTCCGGGCCTTTAACCATTTGTAGATCGTCTGACAGCTCTCTCTGACAGCAACACGGCTTTGCGGTATTGGGCCCTGACACTTCCGACCCATTCAAAGGAACTGAAATGGTATCTTTACTACTGTGCTGGCTTATCCCTTCACTGCTGGAGTTTTCTTGAAATTGAGGCTGAAACCTGTAGTTTTGCAGAAAGCACTCAGGGAGCTTGAAGGCAGGAGTCCCTGGAAGCAGGTGTCATTGAGTGGAAAGGATTTTTTTTTTTTTGAGTGTTTTGCTGTGATTACTACAATGTAGCTCTGATCCTAATTATTTAACTAAAATTTCTCCTCACCAGCATTTCATGTAATGGGGCCCTTTGACTGACCAGTCACACGCTGTCATTTTATGTGTCATGCAGCGGTGCACGAATATGAAAATGGTGCTGCAACGAAAACACAAGTGCATGAAACAATGCAGTATAGGACTTGCTCTGTGACCACTGAGATACTTTTATTAAATTCACAAACTTTTTAGTGTACGACTGTTTTTTTGGTTTTTTTTTTCCCTCAATAACAATTACATCTGCAAAAGGCTGGGCACTGTGCTGAGCTGGCATCTGCCTGCTAGTGGTGATTCTCTAGCGTTTAGCTTGATCAACCATATGTCCTTAATGAGGCAGTGCAGAGAATTGTTTCGTATCAGGAAGTTAATATGCATTATACATGGCTAATATTCTGTTAAAGCATTGCCACTCTTCCCTGTGAATCACTTTTTGTCATGTCAGATCGTTAATTAGTCATGATCTGTTTTCCATTTCAGACAAACCCGAGTGTTAACTGCACAGAACAGGAAGGGGAAAAAACACTTTCATCAGCGTGAATTTATTTCACTCCATTACCGTTTCCGCATTTTTCCATCTGTTTCCAGAAGCCCCTTGCGATGTGGGCTATTACTGTGCTAATTTGAGCAGGCTGGAGCGTGAACGGGAGCTTCGCATCCCACCAACTCATCCCTGGACGAGTAAGGGTTACACGGCGGGCAGTTCAGAGCCTCTCTGTCACCTTGGAGAGCGGAGTGCCTCGGCTTGGCAGGGACCATTTAGGATGCAGCACTGGAAATTAAGCAGGCCTGATCGGTCACGCCGACAGCAGTAATACAAATTTGATTAAACAGTGGATCACCAGGGTTGTGTTTGATCCAACCAAGTTATCAGAGGTCATCAATATTGTGTTTCTGCTCCCAGAGTCAATCTGGTGTTTTAGAATAGTGACAAAGCCAGGCAAACTGTTCAAACAAACTTTCATTTCAGTTGGACATTTGTATGTAGCATTCTGGGTGAAGATGCTTCTGTCTCTACTCCACATGTGCATAGTCTTGATTTTTTTTTAAATGCAGTGCCTTATATAGGCTACAGGTCCTCATATGGAGGAGATGGTGCACAGCTCATGCTAAAATGGCCCTTGGGAGAATGGCTAGTCTCTTGGGTGACACTTTGGAACGTTGGCTGGATATAAAAATATGGTTTTCCATGTGAGTGTGGGCTTTGTGTGAAGCAAGGCACTTTGAAATGAGCTCTTGTGTCTTTCCTTGCCTGAAACTGCCTCCTAGAGTATTTGAGTATATTTTGCACTGTCCTGAATATTTCCGCACCAAAATAGGCCCTACTGAACTGCATGGGGTTGCTTTTTTTGATGGCTGTTATAAGCCTGCATGCAATATTAAAGTAATAGAACATGGGCTCAAGTAATATTCGTGGACAAATCACAGCCGTGATGTTATTCATGATAAAACACAACAGTGAGTCTTCTGTTGCTTTTATGAGACAGTTATGCACCATCAAAGAAAAACGCAAAGACTTTAATATTGGCGGTGATCTATTAGTCCATACTTTCACATTACTGAGCCATGACACTGTCACAATTAGAGCTATCACAGTTACTTGTGAACTAAAAAAGAATCTGTTCTTAATTATATAGTACATTTCTGTGCAGTTTTCATGATAAAGAATCTGCATGTCATTACAAAGATGTGTTTAGCAGTTTGAACATTGTCCACAAGATGGAGCAGTTTAGAACTCATAGTTTTTAGATGAGTTTTTAGTTTTTGTGAGCATCATTAAAAGAGACTAAAGCCACACATGATGTCATAAGTGCACATGTGGTTGTAGATAAGAATTTTGTTTGTGAAGTAATTTTTTATGTAATGTGACTAATATTGATGGCCATAGTTCCAATACCATCTTTAGCTCAGCTAAAATATTGATCAGATAAACCTGAATGGGGTTTTGTGTCAGGCAGTCAGAAATCATTCCACAGGCCAGCTTGATTACTGAATTGAATTCTGTTTAATTCTGGCTAACTCCAGTTTGGTTGTTCTGCCATCACAGCCGCTGGCCGAAAGCTTGCTTCAGTGCAGTGACATTCGAAATATGATGCAGGCTTGCTGTCACACTCTTCAGAATCTGACAAAACAAGCTGCAGCTGAAATGCTATTTTGTTAAAGTTATGTGTTGTGTCCATTTTCTGATTTTGAATGTGCTAAAGTGGAAAATTGTTGTTACCTGCAAAATAAAACGTGCTGTTATTTAGCAACTGGTGCTCTGGGGAATAATACTAACAATTGAAAAAATCCACAGGGACATGACCATTACAATTATATCTGTTTTTACAAAAACAGCCCAGGCTGAGAGTGTCTTAAACACATTGTGCTGTTGGAACTAACTGTTGTGTAAAATCAAATGAGCCCGGAATTTAAAAAAAACAGGGATCCATGCAAGGATACTTTTCCAACGTACCACTAACGTGGCATAATAAAGGCTGTGAGACCTTTTTGTTCTGTTGCATGGTTTCTGACTGCTTTCACTGCTTAAAAAAAACATCTATGCTAATTTCCATTGTGGTAATTTAACGAGAAAGATAAGTGATATTTGCTGGCTCCAGCAGTGAGGGGTTTGGATAGGAGATGGCTGGTTTATAATTGTGCGTCCCTCCCTTGGTTTGCTCTCTGGCCAAAACCTCATTTTCTCATAATTCACTGGCTGGTCTCAGTGGGTGCAGGTGTGAGATTAGTTTGCGGAGCTTTTGTGTTGCCTCTTGCAGGCAGCGTAAGGGAAGAGTGTTGGAAAAAACACACCTAAGACATTGCTTTCACTGATCTTTTGGCTTTGCTCTCATCCTTCCCGACCCTGTGGCCTCCCCATTCTCTTTTGTTCCACAGGCAGCGGATAAGATCAGTCGGAGTAATTGCATTACATTGGTCATAAGTGTCTTGGGACAAAACTCAGTGGAATTCGTTTGATTCCAATCCATAAGATTAGTAACGCCAATGTGACATTTCTTGGTGGTTTCTATCACATTTCTGTCAGACAGGGTGGCCAGCTGTCACATGGACCTGAACACACACAGGTACGCACATGAACACTCACATTCTGGCTTCCCTGTGAAGTGTGTGTGTGTGTGTGTGTGTGTGTGTGTGTGTGTGTGTGTGTGTGTGTGTGTGTGTGTGTGTGTGTG
>JBBIGA010000126.1:5147142-5163837 GCA_037576975.1 Alestes dentex
CTCTCTCTCTCTCTCTCTCTCTCTCTCTCTCTCTCTCACACACACTCACACACACACACACACACACACACACACACCCTCTCTCTTTCTACAGGAAATGTTAGCTCATGTTAGCCGACCAGTTAAATACCCATGTCATGCATTATTGAAGGAAATTTGACTTAATAGATCATTGAGGCTGGATCAAAAGCAAACACTGCTATTAAGTAAACGAGAAGAACCACCTGCTGTGAGACAAATGATTTCTCCCATCAAAACGCGACACATGCCATGGGTCTAAACTCATTTAATTAATTAAGATTTCATACTAAATGACTCTGCAATGAGTCTCCTTCATCCATGGTTCCAGGGTGTTCTCTCATTACCGTTGTGCTCCTGTGCCATGCGAGATAAGCTTCCGCGCTGCAACTAATACACTTTTTCTTCAACTTCATGTGAAGCCATCAGTGATTTTGGTCGACCATTTCTCCACCGCAGCTCCAAGACACTGCATGAAGCAGCATAGACTCTAATCGATAATAAAATTGGTTTTGAGCTATTTTCATAGCAGAATTATATTGATTCCATCAGTTCGTTGAAGCAGTCCTATCTAACACATGGTCATAGTTCTTTCTCTCAGCCCTTATTCGGTGCATAAGGTAAACATATTGCTTTGTTCAGAGAGATCAAGTTGCTAAAAAAGCTGCCAAGTCTTTGCAATATTCCCAAAAGATTTAAACCTAAATTAAAGCCAAAATAAATTATTTCTGGCCAGCAGTGGCATGTTCTTACCTCTGTTTGGTGGCTGTTGTGCGGGATTATATTACTAATGGATCGACCTGAAACACAATAGAGATATTAAATGTTTTCTCTGTTCAAATATTCACTTTTTTTGCATTCAGGAAGCATATGTGCAGCTCTGTTGGACATTACTCAACAAATTGACATAGTTTGAAGCAAGTGTGCTTCTATTACTTGTTGGATCAGACTTGCAGCTTAAGACCCCAGTCTGTCCCCCATTACAAATAAAGTGACCTGTACTCCAGCCGTACCCATGCTGCCACGGCTCTGCTAGATGGCAGGGCCAAAAAAGGGGCTGCTGCCGAGCTGACTGTGTCACGGCTTCTTGATGGGTCGAAATCGGTTCGAGTCCATGGACGCAGTTTCAGGACGACGACCCTCCATAAACTATGGGCCGAGAATTGCACGGCTGACGTGTCAAACCAAAGCGTGCTGCAAGTTCCGTGCCATCGCGGTACGGTTTAGGTACAGCACGGTTCCTGTATGTCTTCAGCTGACTGCTTTAGGGGGCTGGGGATTGTGTGAGTGTAATTTTTGGCCTCGTCACTGCTTTAATCATGAGCAGTGGCAGTGCTCGCACTTCATTCTTGGTTTCCTTGGTGACAGCTGAGCTTTGATCCCGACACGCCCGCCCACTGTCCCGCGCCATGCGTGCGTCTCTCCGCTGGGGCACCAGGGCCTGTATGGACAGCTGTTACATTAGCAAGCAGCAGTCTCACAAGGGACCAGGACTCCTCAAGCGTCTCCGCAGGAGTCTTCTATCATATCTTCTACCAGCTCTGCACCGCAAGACAAGACTGGCTAATCGTTTTGTTGGGCACCTTCAAACTCAAAATTAAGGACATCACTGCTATCATTCCTAGACGTTGCTGTGGTAGCAGTGAAGTTAGAAAACGTGGGGAAACAACTCATTCGAGACTTTGGAGCTCCTTGGAATGAATTTTATGCTTTAAACATCTTGAAATTTTAATATGAACCAGGTCACCTCCTGCAGCTTCAGAAGCTCTTTGCTAACACAGATGAAGGGTTTCCACCCAGAGTATCCTGTTTCTCTGGAAAGTTTGTGTGCTGCATCACAAAATTCCCAAACTCTACATTTATAGCGCACTGCAGCATGAATATGTATGCATGCGTGTGTTTGTGTGTGTGTGTGTGTGTGTGTGTGTGTGTGTGTGTGGGTGTGTGTGTGGGTGTGTTTGTGTACGCATGTATACATTCATATTAAAGGCTGCAGAGTGCTTCAGTAAACACAGTGCTCGTTCAGTAACTACAATGATTTCCCTTTACTATTTATCAGGTTTTGTTTCGCAACTAAAAAAGCAATGTAACATAAAGGTAATAACTGAAAGTGAAATTTCTATAAACATTCGTAATGGTGGCAGCAAACCCCCGTATCTCCTAAATGGCAACATTTCAGAAGAGAATAAAAAAACATTGCACTACTTTCCAACCCGACGTGTCTGTAAGAAATAAACAGGCTGTTTTGATTACCATGTCTTTAAAATTACAGAATGCATAAATGACTCGTGCACTGATTGGCTGCTCTGTGTTGGATCTCAGTTCAGGCTGAAACTCTCCTTATTACTTTGTTGTGAATGGCCAGCGCTAAATGACTGTAAGCTGTAAGGTGGATATTTGAAACGGAGTAATTCTTTGGCTCCATGGAGACAGTGAGTTTGAAATGGGCTTAGTTTTCATACATGGGGAGTGAACGGTACATTTTGAAACCTTGATATCCTACATTCAACCCTTTTATTCCCAAAAAGCAAGAAAAATCTGTTGTACCATGATATGAGCTTTTTAAAGTAGGTATTATTTTGAGATGCAATTGCATCTGTGCGTGCAACCATGTCAAAGTCAAATGATTACTTTGAATATTAGATTTCGGAGCTCTTCATGCTTTCTGCTATAGGTGTGTGTTGCTCATATACTAAATAGGCGATGGTGTTTTGGAGTGTACAGCTTTAGAGAGCAGCTTAGTATGCATGGACGAATGAGAGAAATCCATCATCCTCTCCACTTGAACTTTTTCTATATGCCTGTGTTTAGTCCTGCTGTGTGTGTGTTTGTGTGTCTGTGAGTGTGTGTGTGTGTGTGTGTGTTTTGGTGTTAGAAGAGAAAAGAAGAAGACTGAGATCTGGAGGGTAGAGAGAACTTTATTTATGTATTAGTCATACTCAGAAATACACTCGTATGGAGAGATGCATTATTGAGGCCACAGGCTGTGTGCTGCAGTTAACCTCAAACTGCTCTCTTTAACAGATTTGAGTATGACTCAAGCCTGTCAGCTGGAAGATTGGGAGACTTTGACTCTCTTCCTCTACAGGCTCTATTTTTGAGTTTGTTGTACATTTGAATGGATGTCTCTGCTTTCTTGAATGTTTCATTGAATGTATTACACTCATTAAACCCTAAACTTAAAATTATTTACTTAGAATGTAATGGGGTTTTTTTTCTGTGAAATTTTAAACATCTATGTTGTTGCTGTTGAAACAGAACCTTGTATGTCCTAATTAGTCATTTTCTTTTTTTAAACATACCAGCTGCCCTGTATATTGCATCACAGTTTCATGATGAATGGACCAATAGAAACCACCCAAAATGACGCAAAATAAAATTGACACAAAATACACTATGCCAGCCTCCTGTGTGTGTGTGTGAGTGTGTACGTGCATGTGTGTGTGTGTGTGTGTGTGTGTGTGTTGTCACACCTGGACGACGCAATACTATGCATATATCTGGACCACAATACAGCATCATTGCAATTGTTTACATGTTTCGGTACGGCGAGTATTCTGATATGATTCTGTGATACATGAACATTTGCTCAGTTCACCTCACTTGAATCCTCCCATTTTAATTCCTTTCCCGTTTCCACTGTGATGTGGAATCTGGTTGTTCCTTCTTGTGTTTATCAAAGTACACATATGTTCTGTGTACACATATATTCAATGCATTTTTAAATGATAAAATATGCATAACAATTATTTTTTTTTATAAAATAAACAGATATTGATACTTGGCTCCAGTGAATATCGTCCTGGAAAAATATTGAAATATTGAGAGATAACAATATTTAGACATTTTTTCTGCTTCTAATATAATGCCTAATATAATCTCCAGAATAGTAACTTTATATACCATACATATTTCTTTCTGAGCTGCTTTAATATTTTGAGTCAACTGAACTTCTAAAAGTAAGTTGCAAAGCTCTGTGTTCTACATTATGTTACGTTTACTGGAGGATGTTTAACCCTGCATTTAGTATAGAACACTTTATTCTTTTGTAAGTGATTTGCAGTAAAATCTCATAAAAACAAAAAAAAATGGAGTAATTCTTCAAGAAATGCTCTCACATGTAGGCAGCTGCTGTTTCCAGATGAAGGTCAACATGATTGCACGTCTCGGGTATGGTTTATGTGAGCATTTGATTGCGGTGGTGTGTTTCCCAGGACTGGAGAAATGCGAATGTTTTGTAGAGGCTACTTTCTGGAGAGCAAAGTTAGTGGTGAGTCTCAACTGAAAGTGTTTACCGGAGAGCTTTGGAGCCTGAGGGAGCTGCACGGAGGGGAAGTGTGTGTGTTTGCCTTCGCAGCATGATGGCTTCGTTCCCGCAGTGGTGTGTGTAACGTGTCAGTGTCTCCTCTGATAACAGCAGGGGACAATCCTCACCTGCAAACAGCAAACTCCACGCTCGCGTGTTTAAATGGGGAGTGAAGACAGTGTCAGCTCAGACTGCGTGAGACAAATAAACACACCGCGGTCTGTCTGGACTGGTCCGTTCACCTCTGCCCTTTCTGTCCTGCCTCCTCCTCTCTCAGTCCAACCTGCAGCTAAAGTGTGTGGAGTTGCTCATCATTTCAGCTAGTTTTCTTGTTTTAATCAATGATAATAATAGACATTTACATTTTAGAAACTTAACACCAAGATGTTTTGTTAGATATTTTAATATCTCTTATTTCGGGTTATTCGAGTCATGAGATAATGAATGGTATACTGTAATCTATGTTATCTGTGTATAACAATGTCTTGCAAAGTGGGTCGCTTTGTGAATTGATCACTGCTTTCCAAATACAAGACATTCTAGAAGTTTATTGCAGTTATAGCTTTATTCTCCGTGTTATACAGTTTCTCAGTTCTTTTACAGCCCTGTTTCCAAAAAGGTCGGGACGCTGTATGTGAATTACAAAAACAGAATGCAGTGCTTTGCAAATTATGTAAACCCTATATTTAATCAAAAATAGCACAAAGACATCACGTGAAATTGTTGAAATTGAGAAATAGTTTGGTTTTTTTGGAAAGTGCTCATTTTAAACAGCGCTTTATTATGCTTCACTATGTTCATATGACAAATTGTCAGGTTCTCCCTCGCATGTCTCCCGAATAAGGGCAGGTGCGTAGGCCGACATCATGTGTGTTTGTTTGTTTGTGTGTGTGTGTGTGTGTGTGTGTGTGTGTGTGTGTGTGTGTGTGTATGTGTGTGTGTTTGTTTGTTTGTTTGTTTGTGCAGCTCAAAATGGTAGTTTATGTTTACTGTTCGTGGGACTGTGACTTGTGCGTCTTGTGTGTGGGCTAAACACTTTTAATTGTGAGCTAATCCTCACCTCCAGCCACACACAGCCATTATGTCACAGTGGCTTTGGGCTTTGGCTTGGCAGAGCTCACGGGCTCATGTGCTGCAACGGTGGAGCAACACCACTGTTTCAGCCTCAGCCTTCACCAGCCACAGACGGCTTAGACGACTGTGCGCCTGCTTGTGTGTGGGGTGCCATGTACCTGCCACATAACGTTTCTCAGCCCAGAGCCAGCGTACTGCACGTAAAGCAGGTCTGGAATGTGTGAGAATAGTTTGGTCATGCACCTATTAAGGCATGTTAATTGGGAGTGTACGTGCTATAGAGAGTGTAAATCTCACCCTAGGCGTGTTCTGTATGTTTTTGACTTGAAGGGGTTACGGGCCTAAAGGTATCCAGAGTGGAATTAGTGTGAAAGAACAGTACTTTCTGACTCTCATCACAGTCACAGCCTGCTGAAGCATGAGGCCGTATGGCAGCACATTTGCATTGATCCTTATTATAGACAGAGATTTCATCTCCAAGAAATGCTGCAGGGTTGCAGTACCTAAAATCTCTGTGTACACACACACACACACACACACACACACACGCACACAAACAGTGTTTTCACACTCTTATATACTCACACTGAAAAAGAGGGAGATGGAAAGATAAACGAAAAAATGAAGGAAAGAACGGAGCTGTTTTCTCCTCAGGAAAACGGGTGAAACTCTGCTACAGGGATGTCACAAACACTCAAACTTAATTACAAAACAAAATCTCAATTAAATTCACCTCCTCAATTAATTAGTTGGCAGTTTGTTTGAGCAGAATGCACTGGGAGCGTAATGATAGACAAATTTCACAATATGAGTGTTTTTGTGCTGTAAGAGACACACATTCTAGTCTGTTTTCACCGTAGGAAACCTAATTTTCTTATTTGATTTTGCTTGCTGCCATTTATGTTGCGTGCACTTTATGATGAATGGAGCAAGAGGAATGCTGTTTCCTTTACACTTATGAAGTCTTTCTACAGTATTTTGCAGTCTTTAAAATGTTATTATGCCTTCTTGTTGTTCATTCAGTTCAGTTTTTAACGGTTCGGTTTTGTTTGTATAAGCAGCCCCACTTGAGCACAAATAAGTGTCCCTGGTATCTGTGTAGTTACACGTTTACAATGTACGTAACAACAGTGAAATTACTGGTGATGAATACACTGTTGCATGTAGTCACAGTAGTACAGCTTGATACAGTTGATAAATGTGTATTTACATAAACTGTACTACTAATCCATATGTAACACCACCAGTAGCTCCACTGTTAATGCATGTAATGTTAGAGTTACTACACAGTTATTAGAGACACTTGATATAAAGTGGGACCAAATAAACAATGAGACCCTACCTCTGTTTCTGTGTTCTGTGATCACTGCTTTAGGTTATATGAAACAACCACTTATATTTACTTTACTTTGTTTCAGTATCAACAGTGTTAATATCCTTGTTCTTATTATTCCACTGTTATTCCAGGAGGCACGTTGTTTTGTTTCACTGTGTACAGTGTGTATATGGTCCCTGCTTGACCTGTTGTAACTTTTCTTCTGATGATCTCCACCTCTAAACGCACTATAGGTATGCTATGTTAAATGATAGGATTCTGGTCCCACAGAGGCGTGAGAGCTGCTGCCCCCTCAGTAAAGGCTCTTTGTAGGCTGGGCTGTGGGGATTGATGTGGGCTTGTAGTGGCTGGCTGGGTCACCTCACATGCCAGCAACATAAAGGGGCCATTTGTCTTCTAACCCCATAACAGAAAGTCACTTTGGCTGGCAGCCAAGTGGCCAGCAGGGACAGAAGCCCTCTACTCTGGCGCAATGTGTGAGAGTGTGTGTGCGCGTGTGACAACAAGAAGAAGGGAGTCCTGCTGATGTTCCCTCTCTCTGCTGGACTCTGGGGAGACGCTCTGGTGTTCAGATGTGTTTGTGGTCAGATCCACACACGCCAGTGTGCTCTTCCACGTTTGTACCAGCGTGTGTGACACAGGCGCTCTCCGCTGAAGCTTAAAGCCAGACGCTCAGATGCCTCTGTGCTGAATGAATGGAAGTAACTGCTGTTGAATAGTAACAAGGGAAGCAGTTTTCTTTATCTGAGAAGTGTTCAGTCGTGAAGAATACCGCAGGATGCAGAGGCCAGGAAAACGCTTTCCATTTCATCATTCTAGCCCAGACGTGTTGATTCGGAAAGGCCGCGGCACAAATGCGCTTTGACGCGGTTGCAATAGGCTCTCAGCCGTGTCCCCGGCAGCATGTGTCTGAGACACTAAACCTGCTTTGTTCTTATATTAACAGAAATGAACGGAATATACAATCAGCTGCATCTCCACTCATGTTATGTGTGATTCACTTTTTTTATGTGAATGAAAGATGTTACATGTTAAATTGTGCCTTTAGGCCTATTCACCTGAGGTCTGGCTGCACAGAGGATTAAATGTAGGTTTGTGATGTAAATGTTTACTGAGGTTTTGGTTTATTTATTACTTAACCAAAATGAGTTGACCCACACAAACTAGGTTTTGTCACGGGTGGTATGTACCCGTCCAGGAAGGAGGCGCTGGTGCGGATTTCCATTTTCCAGAAGAAGCTTTTATTTTCAATAAAGCAAACACAAAACGTAATGAGGAGCAAAACTCCTCCAAAACCCAAACACAAAGGACAGGTACACCAGAGTGAGGGGGAGGGGAATGTGAGGGTGGATTGACAGCTTCCACCCGAACTCAGGAACTCTTTATACTACAGCGTTCACACACCACAACCAGTGAAAACGCCTTCACCATATCACTAAATCCTCGGCTGGCTGGGAACCCTTACTGACGAGCCGGCCAGGGAGACACCATCATACAAGGCATCATACAAGTCCCCATAGTTCAGGTGATGACCGGGGACGTCACAGTTTTTTTAGTAGTAAATATTTAGAACTACCCCTATGGAGGTGTAAGTGTTGGGAAAACTGGAAATGTTTTGATAATGAAATACTGAATTATAGACAAGCAAGCAATATAATGTAATATTGATATTAGAGTTGATAATTGAAATAATGGTAATATAGTGGGAAGATCTGGTAAAAACGCTTTTCTTTGGGGTCAACTTTGCATACACGTATCTCTTGATCATAAATGAATTCAACAAATATCTTTCAGACCAAATGCGTGTCAAAACTATCATGAAAAAGTGCACCGGTTTGCAGTTTACGTGGTGTTTTATGTAATGTGAGGAAGCTTTTAGGGGTATTAAATACTTCTGTGACCTCTATTGTGAACAAGTTTGATATGGCAAGATTATCCAGAATGGAATAATTTTTATAAAACTTTTTGTTGTAATTTTTTTTTTACATAATGATTGATTTTGTTTCATTAACGATTGAATTAAGCAGAAAATAAACAAAAACGGTTTTCAGGGGAAACAGTTTCTCCGTGTTGTCCCACATAGCCGCGATCCTAACCCCTCTCACGCTGATCAAAGCCGTCCCACACAGCCCACTGGCACCTTTTCTTTCGGGACGCCTGCTGTGAAATCACTGGCTGTGTAGCTCAGCTGTCTTCATGCCATCTTAAGGTTTAGGAGGATAGAGCATTCTGTGTACGTGTGTTTGTGTTTGTGTGTATTTGGCGGCGCTCCGGTCACACAGCATTTGTGGATCCTGTGTGTGGTATTAAGGTCATTTGTTGCGCTGTGATGAGGCGTGCTATGATCTCCTCATCCTCATACCTTCGGCTTGTTGTGCCGCTGCTAATGCAGTGCTTCCACAAACGCTGCAGAGACTTACGGCAGAATCCCATCAGTCTGTGCGCAGACAGCGCCGACACATTTGGGAGTGATGAGAAAAGTGGAATGCGCATGCAAACAAATACCACGCACACTGCGGCTTACTCCGGCAGACAGGAGGTAATAGAGGGAGCGCACACACGGACAGAAGGCATGTCCTCAGCAGATTCTGAGCTCTAGGTGCACATACATCACCAGAGAAATGGCAGGCGGATTGTTTTACAGTCTTTAATTAACTCTGGGGCCGCCCCGTGTGACCTGACGACAGCTATAAAGCTCGGAGGCAGCTCCGGCAGAGCGGCCGAGGGGGGAATTGATTTCCAGACATGTGGAGGGTCACGGTGTTTTACAGGGTCCACATCCTGCTCAGGTCTGAAGTGGACCCATCCGTCTCTGCCTGCGTCTGTTAGACAGGGAGACCTCAGCTGCTTTTTAGAATCCGAGCAGAACACTGGATAAACTCACCGTGACGCAGATCTACCGAATGTTACTCCCAAAAACACACGGAAGTGATCTTTAAGATGATAATAGTGATATGTAATAGTGACATTTTTATGTAATACATATACATTCAAGTGAAAAGAAAACACTGAACAAGGAAATCAAAATACAAGAAAAGCAGCAATAACGACAATGAAAACGATAGCGATGACTAAAACTAGCAGTTGTATTTGAGAAAACAAATTAATGAAATAAATAGATAAGACTATTAGACAAAATAAGACTAGTAATTTACCAAGATTTTGATGATTCATTGAGAAATTAGGTTTGTTTTGAAAGGCCAGACAAAGGACAAAAAATATCAAAGATGTCAAAATACTACAAAATGCTTCATGGAGAGAAGTAGAAAAGTATAAAAGATTTACATAAAAATAAATAAATAAATGCATTAAAACAACTGGGATTCACGATCAGAGTTGGCGAAGATCAGAATCTGCAGATTTTTGCTGTAAACATTTTTGTCGTCAGTCTGGTCATTTGTATTTTCGCTGTCCTGTGTTGCCGTTTTGTGATGTGAATACTGGAAGGCAGGTGAGTGCAGGTGAGGTATTTCCGCTACATCTGTACTGAAATGTTGCAGCATAAATCAGTGCATTGAACAGTCAGCTGTCTCTCACTTTGATTTATGTCATTTAAACATGAAACTGATTTTTCTTTTTTTGCACTTTAAAAGCATGTGAAATAAAATGACGAGGAAATAGTGTTCTTCGTATCGCAGCTCTGGATGATAGAAAGTACTCTAAAGGTGTGTGAGTCGTGTGTTAATTTAAAAAGGCCTCTAAACATTGACCAAAAAATCATCCGTGGGCCAATTTGGCTGTGGAGAAATTGTACTCAGAATGGGACATAAAAATAAGTTTATTCCAAGGGGCAAAAAATGCGTATAAATAAGACTGTGGGGGAGCAGCAGGAGAATTGTAAATATGCACAATCATCAAGCAAACGGCCAACTGCTGAACAATGAAGACGGCACACTTTAATAGAGAGCTTCCCTTTCAAGCTTATACAAGCTAAATCCTATCACTGCCATTTCCCTGATGGTTATTTTTAATAGCAAACTCTGCTTATTGTACATGGAGTGTCTCTGAGAAGAGGAATTACCTTTTTCTCTGTTGTGTTCCCTCTTTACATAACCCCTCTTTAACTTTACATGTAAGAGAGAAGAGGCTGCAGAAAGGTGGTGATAATTACATCAGCATGCAGCTCTCTCTCTCTCTCCCTCTCTCTCTCTCTCTCTCCGCCGCTCCTCTCCGCCTTCCTGAAGTTGTTACCTAGCAAAAGTTCCCCGTCTGCCGTGCCATTGGTCGGCTTCTCTGTTTGTCAGTGTTATGTAAGAAACGCAGCCGTTTAGAGCGTTAAACAATAAACAGACGGGGGCGGCCCGCGTGCCCTGTTTCCCCCTCCTCGTTCACATCTTATACGTTTGGCAAAAGGGATTGAGAAACAGCTTACCGTGATACTTTGTTCAAATAAGCTTAGTTTCCGCAGAAACTGCCGGATTGCCCGCGCCGAGCCTGATCCTGAGTCTTTCTTTCTGTGTTTCATTCCTTCTGTGGTGTCGCCTCTGGAGTCTTCAAAGCTTGGAGAAGTGGGAATATAAATTCCACTGTTCATTTTAAAAGGCACATTTTCTACATGTTCTCTTGTTTATTTACGTCAACTTTGTATTTATATATAATTTATATATTACCATTTTTTTAAACATCTCTGTCCCTTTCCATCCCAGTATTCTGTTTTCTAGTTATTGCACTCTCAGGAGTGACGCAGGGTCACATTTCGTTGTATGTTGTAGATCTTGTAGTTGTAAATCTTGTAGTTATGCAGACAGCTCTGCCCTCTGTTCTGATTGGCTGGCCTGTACTCTTTTGAAAAACAGTCTGGGATGCAATGAACAGGCCAAACTGTTGAATGAAAATCCTCAGGGTTGCCCGACAAAACTTTCAGCTACCTGCAAAGTATCATCAGAACAGCGTGTTTGTTCATCTCCTTAGACCTTCTGCACCAATAACTGCAGGCTGCAGTAACAACACTCCTTATCGCTTCACCATGAATGTTTGGGCTGAACTGCTGTAGGCTGAATGGGAGTTATGTAAATGAGTTTATGATTATGACAGCACTACCATGATTTATCAAAACAGGCTGTTTTGCAGCTTACTGTCTGCATTAGGCTCATGTGGACTGGGGATTGAATGGTACATTTTTAAATTTTAACAATGTTTATGTAGTAGATCAAACACTTATTTTAAAAAAAGCATGGAAAATGTGTTTTTCCCTGATACAGACCCTTTAAATCGCCAATAAGCCACTACCCTGGGGCTGGTGGGCTTGGCCAGACGTCAGCTACCCCCTGAGTGGGAACAAAGGTGCCGCTCCGGAGGCACATCAAATAACCGGCCACTTCAAAGCAGATTTCTTTCGAGGTGAACTCTGATACATCGATTTGTTTCCAGCCTCAGCTTTGGCCTGGAGCTTGGTCAAATGTAGCCCTGTTCTGAGCTGTCCTCAAAGAGAAGCCAGCACCCTCTTTTCTACATTCCTGCTCTCTTCTCTCACTCTCTCTCCTTGACTGCACCCTCCATTACTCCGGTGTGCATGTATGGGTGAGCTGCGGGCCTTTGAAGAGCTCCTCTTGTGTCGTGTGAACTGTCTGTTTGATTCTCCCTGAAATATGGTGTATAACGTTAAGTAGGCTAGAGAGAGGTAGTAAAATTACAGTGCTCTTATTATCCATAAAGTACATATATGAAAATTACATGCTGCAATGTCACAAAAAACCAGTGCCGTAACAGGTACCCACCTATTCAGTCTACGCAGCTCTGCCCATTCCCTTTGAAGTTTTAAGGAATTTCAGCCTTTACTACAGAGGTCTTTTACACTGATCAGTCTCAAATGCATAGTAACAAACAGCCTGTGAAATTCTATGGGGTAGAGGGAGAATGGAAATAGAAGTAAAGGAGGAAAACATATAGGACGCTGGCCCTTTAAGCCAAGTCATGTCTGGATTCCAGATATGAAATAAACAAGTGATAAGCAGGTGTGTGTCTGTCTTTGGATGCTTGTATATATCTTTGTGTGTGTTGGGGGAGATGTGGGAGAGAGAGATTAGTCTTGATTTTCCAAAAAGCTTTTTCTTATATCTTCTAATACTAAATGGAAGAGTGCAGCATCCTGTATGTTAAGCCCATATAAAAGACTTCAGTGGTAGAGCCCACCTTTTAGGATCAGGGGGGCTTGCTTTGTAGTGCGCCGGTGTGGAAGTGCATTGATTGCTCCGCAGGTTTACACTCTGTCCTCTCATCCTTGTTTGTGTTCTGAGCTTTTGATCTCTCTCTCTTCTGTCCTTTTCTCTGTCTGCTGCGTCACTTCCTCTCTTTCTCCTTCTATTCGCTCTCTTCCTCCACATTACTGCTCTTTCCTCTCTTTCTTCTCTCTTCCACCCTCACTCTCTCTCACTCTCACTTTCTCCTATTCTCTCTTCCTCCTCATAACCTCTGTTCTCTTTCTCTTTCCCCTCATTCCACTCTTTCCTTCCTTTTTCTCATGCTCTCCCCTCCCTTTCTCACCCCTTCCTCTGTTCTGCCCCCTTTCCCCCTCTGTTCACTCTCTCTCTCTCTCTGTTCTCTCTCTGTCTCTCTCTCTCTCTCCACACACACTCTCTCTCGTCTTATCTAAAGTAGGCTGAGACTGTGCCAAGTGCCAAGTGTCATATGCTGAGTAATCTCACGCACGCGCACGCACGCACACGCACACCTGTGTTTGGCTTCTCCATTATTTCGTCAGGTGTGCATGGCCCACTCTGGCCACTTTTTTGCCTTCTTTGTCTCGCTCTACAACACTGAACTAAATACTTCAGCTTTGCCTCATATCCCACTGTCCATCTCATTCGTTTAATGTCTTCCGTGAACTGTAGTATCTTTTGGAAAATCTTTATCTGTGGAAGATGAAGAAACACTCCAATTGCGGCACAAGTCTTTTTACTGAAGGGCACTGAGCCGTGGTCGTGTGTTTGTGCCTCTCTGGATTCCTCCTTTGTATTTGGTACCACCTGAAGGAAAAAGGCATGTCATGTAGTGAAAGGCATTGCTCTGACACCCCCATTGATCCCTTCACTCTCTGCCTTTTCTCTTTTTGTATGGAGGTAATTGCATTCTGTCATACTGTCACCCATGACACTGTGTGATCTTGGTGAGCGGTTAAGAGTGTCTGGACTCGGGGCCAAATTAGTGGCTTACGCACCATTGATTCTGTTAGCATGCTCCGAAGGGCTCAGTCTGTAAAGCTGGTTAAAGGAATTACACTCTTGTTCTAACAAGCTTTATGTTTGTCCCAAGAAGTCTGGGAGCATGTTTTGGAAAATATTTGATGTTCACATGCGCGGGTGGTCAGTCATGATCGACTGGAAGAGGGACTGGTCGTACTTTTTCAAAACGGACATTCCGGAGAGTACAAAATGATCCAGTCTAGCTCTCAAAGTCGTTTCTCATTTTCTATTGTGTGTGTGAATGTTTTGAGTGGAGGTAGAGGAGGCGGGAGTGAGCGTGTGAAATGGTGTTTCTATAAATAACCCAGCTGTCCTTTAGCCTCATCCTGCTGTGTAGCTGAGATTAGAAGGCTGGATTTGCTCTGTGGCGTCACTCACTGTTAGAGACTATTGTGTGCTAAGAGATGTTTAGTGTCCACAATGTGCTTCTTTAGTTATGCACTGGAGCTGTAAGACTCATACAATAGAAACCACAGACCTCCATTACTTAATAGCTACATTAGCATCAAAGCTCCACAGCAAAAGTAAAGTTACTTTTATTAGTCTTTGGGCCGATGCATTCCTTATAATTTCAGTGTGACAGGGGAGGGCTACAGTGCTGTATGCTGAATAGATGAATGTACAGTGCAGTGCAAAAGTTTTAGGCACATTTGCACATTGTTTAAATCCCTTTATGTGAGTCATTTGTGTTAATATTGTTTAATAATGCAAACGAACAATAAAAAGTATCGAGATTCTCTCACCTGTGTGCCTCCAGACATTGCATGGATTTGGGAAATTCCATGAGCAGCACTGATTTAACCTAAGGAAGTACTGACTGAGCCAGACCAGGTGTTTGGTAACAAGCAATACTGGACTTCAGTGAGGCGAGGTATGGAAGTAGTTATGATTTAATTTTATTTGTATTTACTGTAATATCAGCTGCCTAAGACCATCAGGTACCTAAGACTACCTACAGTCTGATAGATTAACGCACGGGTTTGGTAACATCACAGTAAATGCAAATTGCTCTGTTTTTTAGTTTGTATATATAGACTGTTTGTATATGTAGACTGTGTGAAATGCGAACCGAATGGACATACATCTTGAAACTTAAGATCATTTGTTATATTTGAAATGGCAGTTTTTCATATGTGACCTACGGCAGTTCTAAGATTGAAATTTATGAATACGTTTTGGCACAGAAGTGGTTTAACAGTAATAATAATAAAATGGTGTAACAGTAAAAGCTTATTTACAGTCCCAAAATATAAAAAGCTCTGGTTTATATGCAAGCACTGCTAAATATCAGTGCGGCTAAATGAGGAATTGCACTGTGTCGCAAAAAACTTTGGATGTGTACGCTGTAAACATGTCAAGGCATGTCAAAACTATGGAGACTTGGACATATAAATGCAATAACTGAAACATACAACAGACTAGACATTTAACCGTGTTTAGACAAAAAAGGGCTGGCTAAACCATAGCATTCATTTAAACAGTGGAACAGTGTGATGTGATGCAACACCTCAAAACTAGAAATGTGTGGTGTAGTTGGTGTCTGTGGGTATAGTGGAAACATCATTGTTTTAACCGTGCAGTTTGTGCAGAGCTTGTTGGTGTGGTCACTCGTTAGCTCCATTCGCCATGAAGCTTCAGTGCAAACCAGTGCAGAAAAGAAACGAACTTCAGACACCAAACATGTCTTGGCTGACCATCTACATTTGTGGTTGGAGGAAAATTGTGTAAATTTTTAGAGTTGTATAAATTTAGAGAAAGTCAGTCTATTCACATGCATGGCCTGAGTGACGCTAGGACTTAAGTCCTTTGGCAGGTAGCCCGTTGGACTCTGAAGCCAAGCGTCTGATCCAGTATCACTACCAGGAAAGATATTACATAATATGGACATCACATGGGCAGAGTTTTAGCATTATGGCTTGAAACGGATGTAGGGACAGATGCAGATGGATACGTAAAAGGCGAGTGTGGTCGTTCAGCTGTCAGCCCAGTCTGTTAACCCTCCTAGACCCGCAAAACATATATGGCTCGAACTGCTTTGAGCTTGTCACTATAAACTTGCACTTCATTTGAGGAGAAGGATCACTCAGACAACATTTTGAGCTCAAAATTCTGTTTGAGCCCAACCAACCTGAACTAAATTATGAAAGCTGAGTCAAAAAAAAATTGCATCTGATACTGACCTGAACTAACTCATTATAAAACCAGACAGGATAGTATGGGTTATAGTGTCTACAGACAAGCACTGGCAGTAGAGCTCAGTGTCTTTAAACACTGCACAGTCACAGGATGCCACCTTCGGCACAAGTCAGTTTGAGAAATTTCTGCCCTGTTAGATCTGTGGTGGCCAAATGTAAGTGATAATAATATGAAATGGAGGCATCTGTGAGCAACGACAGCCCAGACCACCCAGTCTCACAGAGCAGGGCCACCAGACGCTGGACAAAGTAGTGGGTGTCCTCTGTTGCGTCATTCGCTACAGAGTCTCAAACCACTGAGCAGCTGCACATAAGCCTATGGTTTCTATGGGCAATGTCAAGCAAAGAAAGCTCAGTCACAAAGCTGCAGACCACTCAAACCCACAGAGTGGGGCTGCTGATTCCAAACCACCTCTGGAAGAAAGATTAGCACAAGAGCTGGTTTTCATGAAATGGGCTTCCAAGGCTGAGCAACTCTGTGTTAATTCTGGTGGGCTTTAAGTTGGTTGTCCAGTAAGGCAGGGGTCTCAAACCTGTCCAGAAAGGGCCGCTGTGGGTGCAGGTTGTCATTCCAACCAAGAAGAA
>JBBIGA010000126.1:5172980-5183150 GCA_037576975.1 Alestes dentex
GCGCTATCTAGCGCTCTCTCTCTCTTTCGCGCGCGCACGCACGCACGCGCGCACACACACACACACACACACACACACACACACACACACACACACACACACACACACCCTCTCACTGACTCACTGACACACAGCACGAGGAATGAAACTGATTCTTTTCTGTCTTCATTGCCTTGCAGCAAAGTCATACCCATCTTCATTAACTTCTTTTCAGGGCTGTAAGGCAGAGTGTGTTTAGTAATGGCTCTGGATGGGTAAGATAGTGATATTGCAGGGGCTATGGCAAAGGGAGCATGTGCACTTAAATGAGCTTTACTTGAGTGTTACATGAACATTTCATGACAGCTTTTGCCCCCTGATCCTGCGTGAGTGTGTGCACTGCATGAGCCGTGTGTCCTGTGTCTGCAGAGACTGCAGTAGATTCTGCTCTGTGATCCCTGGTGGATGTTCTGTTAACAAGGATGCAGACTGGGGGTAGTTTCACAGGAATTTCACAGGAGAAGGAAAACGTTTTCCTAACTTTCAATGCAGCATTTTATTTGTAGTCAGCGTTTCTGTTGGACTGTCTGTAATGAAAATTGACACGGGGCAAACAGCTGCTGTTATTTTCACAATTTGTAAAAAGACGCAAAAAAAAGAGAGCTGAGTTTTTGTTTCAAGAGAAGCAATATGCAATACACTGGGACGCCAGACAGGCTGCCAGAGAGAACGAGTTCATCTTCTCTGTGAATGTGAACGTGAAGGACAAAACCAGCTTTAGCACTTTTGGAATGAGGAGTTTGATCTGCTCAGCTCCCAACCAACCTGAGTTGATGGTTTTCACTCTGACAGATGCCCATTGAGTCCAGCTGCACTCGTATGTTTTACCTGTGGCTCCACCTGTAATTTCACTCCCTGTCTGTAGAGCGGATATCAGCCCAGCTCACAGTGCCTCTGGCTCTTCTTCCAGCACAGCACTCAGCCTTCGTATCTGGCTTATGTCAATTTTTCAGAAAATAAATCTAAACTGGTCTCTTGTCTCTCGGCAGCATTCCTTAATTAAACCATTTTTCTTTGGAATGGCGAGAAAGGTTTTGCTAGTTTTTACAGGTCACAAGGCCTTCTGTCTGATCCTGTTGGGTAGACAATTTACATCTCTTCACACCATCTCCTTTGCTTCCTAATCAGTAGTGCCGAGAGTGGATGGTGTCTGAAAGTTTGCTTCTGAGTAAAATGAATCTCTGAAAATCACAGTTATTGCCAGCAATAACAAAAGCAGATAATATGGTGATGATGTTCCTCACTTATAGCTCATTGGAACACCTGTGGCCTTTTTTTAATCACAATAATTTCATTTATTTCAATAAAAGCATCTGATGGCAGTTATTTGCAAGTTGACCACAGTTATTTTCCACAGGTTCAGTCTTCTCATCTCTGTTGGAATTAAACTTTGTGTTAAAAAAAAAAAAACAACACTTTGTGTTTAAGTTTTTACACAATTAAAAAAAAACCCAGCTACTCTTTATACTGGGTTAGAATTTCATGATGAACGGACCAGTAGAAACGACTTATATAAAATCTTGTGTCGTGAAATCTTCTTACGTTGTTCTGACAGTGGCGATATGTTCATGTTGCAACAAACATAATGTGGATTGGGTCTTTTTTTATCTGGTTGATGCAAATCCAATAAAAGGAAACAAAACACATTTGTGGAGATGCATCACGGATCATACAAAAACAAGAAACTTAAGACTGATGCTATAACACCTTTGCAGCTGTGTGTAATGTTTGTTTATTTGAGCTGGAGCTTCTTTTGTTTTCAGTTGGGAGCTGTTGGGTATCAATAGCTGATACGCTAGTCAGTCTGGCCCCTGTAGTCTTGTAGTACGGATGCATACATGGAACAAAAATGTTCATTGCACTTATTATTTATTTATCTGCCAATTTGTATTTGACTAAATTTACATTATTGTGACACACTTGGGCCAGCTGGTGCCCTAGTGATTGGGGTGTTGGCCCTGCAATCAGAAAGTTGTGGGTTCGAATCCCAACACTGCTAGTATCATCACTTGAGCAAGGAACTCACACACTGTTCCCCAGGCGCTGTGTTCCTGGTTGCCCACTGCTTCACTTTGTGAATGGGTTAAATGCAGAGAAAAAATTTCACACAGTTCACACTGTGTGCCGTGCTGTCGTGTATTCACGTGTGACTATAAGGGGCCGCTTTACTTTACTTTTTACTTTATATGTCTGTTTATAGCAGGATTTTTTTTGTGCACAGCCCACTTTCTTATCCAGCATTTTCTGTCGTAAATAAAAGAACCAATAAACATTTTCAGAGTATTTCTGCCGAATTTTTTTTTTTTTTTGACTTTTATTTTAGACTTTATATTTTATATTGTTCTGTCTCTGCGTGTCTGTGCAGTCATAACACAAGCAATTTCCTTCGGGATCAATCAAGTTTTCTGAGTCTGATTCTGTTTTTGAAAATAAATCATTCTGAAAACAGACAATCAAGAAGAAATAAGGAAAACGACACAAAGTTCACGAGTACATTCATGACTATGAGTGAAAATTTTGTTCATATTGAAGTTCACAGGCTGCATAACGTCCAGGATGCAAAGGCTGCAGGCTGTGCTTGGTTGAGTCGTGCAGGTGTGAGATGAAATATCTAAAATGCCTACATACCCTTTTTAACTGGGTATATACGTGTTTACTTTGAGCCAAGATCTGCAATGTTGTTTGTGAGACTTAGACATGAATTACGGTTGTAGTTTTTGATCAGATGATATAAAACTACACTGAGGTGATTCCAAAACTTTACAACCTCAGAACAGTCCCAAACCATACATATATAACAGTGATGGAGTTTCAGTTCAAACCGAAAGAAGGACCTATAAAGAACCTCAAAAGGCATGAATTTGTGGGCAGCCTTTTACAATTATGTTACAGTTTATCTCAATTTTATTCCAATCTTTACAGCAGTTCAAAGCTACTAGCTCCCAGTTTCACAGTGTTTTTAACACAGTGATTAAGGCCTTAATATACAGTTTCAATACAGAGGCTTGAGAGGGCAAGTTACGATTGAACCTGCCAAACACTGGGTGGGAAGAAACAGGAGAAGCCAGAGTTACCATGTGTATAGTCTTGTGAAAAGGAAAGTCAACCTTTGCATGTTTACCATTGTCATTTTTTGGCATCAGGACAAATAGAAAGTCCCACAGATACAGAATGTAAATCAAATATATGCGTAAAGCAGAACTGGGACATTGATTATAGAGTCATGTAATTAGATTTAAGTAGTGTAGCAAAAAAGCAGCTCTGGACATGTATGAACTGAATTTCCCTCAGCCCTGCTGACACATGGCAGAAAATACCAGCACACACCAGCACATTTCCTGACTTCTCAGCTAATTAGTACTGCTGATGGTTCACACAGGGTTTACAAGTCTGGGCTGTGTTGCTTTCTTTGGATATCTCTGACATGTACTACACTAGTCTTGACTTAAACAGTAGAAAGGCTGGGTATGTGCTATTGTAGCCACATTTTCTAACTTTCAGTCCTACCCCTGTTTCTCCTGTGTGTGTGTGTGTGTGTGTGTGTGTGTGTGTGTGTGTGTGTGTGTGAGTGTGTGTGAGTGAGTGAATGGGCCTTTTGGAGCCCTGTCTCTTCTGTTCTTTGCTCTGGTTGCCCCTCTTCACTTGTAGCTCTAAATGATGCACAGAGAATCTTGGAGAAATGTAAATGAGCTCAGCATCCATCTCCCTCCACACACACCTCTGGCCTATACCTGTGTTTACACACAGTCTCAGAGTACATCATTAGTCAAACACCAGTTCTCTCTTTCTATCTTTCTTTCTTTCTTTCTTTCACTCTCTTCTGTCTCTCTGTTTCTCTGTCTCCCTCCCTTTGTAATTGCTTCCTCCCTTTGTCTTGTCTCTCTCTCTGTATTTTTCTTTCTTTTTTACTTCCTCTGTCTGTCTTTCTTTTGTCTCACTCACTCTCTGTCTCTCTCTTGTCTTTCTCTTGCTCTTTCTTTCCTTCTTGTCGTTACTTTTTTCCGTCTTTCTCTGTTCTCTCTCTCTCTCTCTGTCTCTCACTCTCTGTGAAAGCTGTGTTCATTTGTAAACAGTACGGTTAAGGAATGTGTAAGGATCAGGTTGCCTCCCACACTCTACACCCTGCACGGTTGTACGGAGATGCGAGAGGTCTGAGGTGGTGGAGGTGTGTGTGTGTGTGTGTGAGTGTGAGTGTGTTTGAGGCGGAAGGTTATTTTATATGCTCCGCTGAAGTGTTAGCCCCCCCTCCGCTGTACCTTAACTCACCTCACGGCATGGGTGAGTGTGAGTGCAGTGCTGGGCCTCTTTCAGGACACAGCCGGATGCCTTTCCACTTGACTGCCACTGCTGTAGTGTATCAGGAAAAGGAACCACATCATGTTTAGTCTCAGGTCACATAGTATGGACCAAATCTGCCATATTGAATTTATATTATTGTACACTGAAACACATCTGAAAAGACTGATCTGCATCACTTTGATCAACAATACGTTTGTTGAATTGTATTTTTCAACATTTTGTATTTTTCAACATCTCACCAGGAGCATCTGAGCACTGGTTAGGGCATAATGTGAAATGTGACCTTTTAGTGGCTTATTTGCTCATTGCGTATCTGCATGTCACAGGCTTCCGTGTTGGAAGGGCAAGTATTGTGATACCAATTAGCCAGTGATATACTGTGCAGCTGTGGTTTACCCAGTGGTTGCTGAATGTTTCTGAATACTTTTGTTCATGCAAACACTTTTTAACCAACAAATGTTATGATTTATTCATTTTTTTAGTATCACATGCTTTTAAATTTTGTAAGAAACTTCATGAAAAATACTCAGAATTAGGAGTACAGTGCTCTTTTTGCACATGTTGCTAATGTAGCTAGAGCAAGGAGGCTAGAGTAACGTGTGTGTGTGTGTGTGTTTGTGGACCTTGGTGTACACTAGACAGCATGGCCATTTTTGCATTGTGATATGATTTCACAATTATTATTGCAAGTATTATTGCAACCCTGCTCAGGATCAGAAACACTCATTCATGTCCTGAATGAACGGAATCTCCCGCGTATTAGAGTGCCTAATTCTTTCTTACATTCAGGAAAAATGAGAGAGCCTGAACGGTGAGTAAGCGATGGGTTCTCCATGCAAGCACATTTTCTCAGATTTATCCCTCACTTTAATTAGGATGCCAGTTATACTCTGCAGCATCTCCCCACTTGCGAAACATGAACGCTCTGGCATTAATTCAATAATGAGAGTAATTGACTAGTTTATAGGGATCGAGTCTCTTTAATGCCACTCGGTGTACTAATGCCTTACAGCCTGCCATGTTTATTATGTCAATAAAATAGATGTAGATTTGTGGCTCTAATGTAATTAGTGTGATTACGAGCGCATCTGTCATCATTTGAGTCTGACCTCGGAGGGGTCTTATACGCCCTCGAGCACTGGTTTCACTAACTAGAGGAATTTTAATGCGTCTTTGGGGCTTGGTTTTGAGACCCCTAAGTGGACTTCAGGCACAAGATGTTCATTTAGGAGTTGAAATCGATGTTACACGCTCCCTGGATGATCGATAAACTGAAAAGGGTGCTAAGCAATATGGATCAATTTCAGTGTCACAGTGTGTCCAAGTATATCCCAGAATCAGATGACATTGAAGTTTACATTAATAAAACTACCAAAGCCTCTGAACTGGCAGCCTGTCATAAAGGAGTATAATAATAATGATAATGATAATAGTAATGTCATTAAACTGAAAAAAGTCTTCTCTCTCTTCTTGGTCTTCTCCTTTTTCTCTGCATCGCCTTCTTTTCTTCTTCATTTTTTTCCTTCTGCATACTTTTCATAATCCTTTTCTTTTCTGATCATTTCTTTACCTTCTTCTTCTTTTTTTTCTTCCTCTTCTTCTTCTTTTTTCAGTTGCCCCTATTTTGTCCTCTGCTGTTTCTGCCACTTCATCTTTCGAAAAATGGTTCCTCAGCATCGTTGCTGTGTTTTCCACAGGAAGTGATGATCCAAACTTGCAAACTGAATTTCAAATTGTTCTTGACCTTGTAGGAACTAATAATAATAATAATGATCATAATAACAGTAATAATAATAGCAGTAAAATGACTGTTATGAATATTTGCTATGTGATACCATTACCAGTACACTGAGTGATGTACAGCAGGATCTGTGGTCTCTCAACTTCCTCTGATTTCTAGACAGAACTCTAGCTAGAACAGCCTGAAGTCATTAAACTGACAGAAAACTGTTTATCTCCAAACTATGACTCGCACAGGGGTGATCTGAAAATTCCACTACTGTTATATGAAAATTCTGTTCCAGTGTGTATAACATTTCCACATCACGTCTGAAATGTCGAGAGCATGAAGTAAGTGACTGTGAAGTATAATTTCGACTCTGTCCAATAAAATGTAGTAGATTTGGCAGCTTTGTCTTAAAAACAAATATTAAGTCCATTCTGCTGTTCGCCTCGGTGGAGAAAAATAGCAGTAAGGACAATCTCTTCTGGACGCAGTCACACGTGCGTGCTCTCATCTGTAAAACAAGTGAATGAATGCGGTTCAGTCTCAAATTGTACGTGATTACAAATAAATAGGCATCAAAGTTTCCCCATCCTTCATTAAGTATATGTTTAAAGACATTTTGATCTAATGGCTTACACTTAAATTTGTGACATTTGTTTTTAAGACAGAAATAAAACTTGAATCTGTAATAGTGAGTGCCTGTTTAGCAATTTACTTTCAAGACTAAAATAGATATTATAATTTTCAGTTCCCTACAAGGAGTGCTTTTGTGTTGCCAACAAGGAAACTCTTCAGTGCTGAAGGAGAAGTGGCCCAGGTGCTTTCTCACGAAGTTGCTTGAGAGAAAGAAAAGGGCCAGATGTGCGTATGAGCACAGGCACAGCACAGAATACGCCTTGCAACGTGCACCCACAACGTGGCTGAAACGCGTTCGCAAACTGGGAAAGGGAAAAATGAAAATTCAGTGATGAAGAGAGAACGGTGTTCATGAATGAACCAACGAAACATTCTACCGATGTGTAATTTTACTCCAGCTAAGAAAAAAGAGTTAATGGAACGATAACATGTACAGCTACTGTGAAGAATGTAAAAAGGAAAAACGGTTCTGTTTTCTTCAACACATTGTGATTCACGGCATAATTTCACACGTGTCATTAAGTTAAAGATGGTATGGCTTAATTTGCACTGTATGTAGCTAAACTGGGAAAGTGCTAATGTTATTCCGTTCGATTAGAATATCGATGTTCTAGATTAGAATATGGATGTTCCTGTCCCGTCACCTGTCAGTCATTCTTTGAATGAATCCTCTGCGTTAAGGTCCTCTGAAGTAAATGGAGGGTGTTCCGCCGCCATCAAAGTTCTGCAGGCTGGGACGGCTCCTCCTTGATGCTGTCGCCCCGAGCTGAGGGGTAAAGCCACTACAGACAGGCCTGTCTCCTGTCTCTCTGTCAGAAGTGGGGCAGCCGCGCTGTCACCAAGAGCAATTACCAGCCGCCGCTCGCCTTGATCTAATGTTCATCCTTCATCACAGAGGTGGGGGTAGACCCCTACCTGATCACTACCGGAACCTTCCCCTCATCAGTCTCCGTCTTCCTCTGCCGTTAGCCGTGACCTACTGTATCAGCCAGCATGACGCAGAGACGTTTCTTTACTTCTCGAGAGAAACAAAGGCGATAGCGTCGGACGAGGCTGGTGGTTAATTAAGCGTCTTGTTTTTCTGTAGTTCATGCCAAGATCCTCGTTATATCACTGTAATTAATTGCAGCAGTGTTGTAGAGCCTTGCAAAAGGGACTGTGTAAACTGTGTTTAGACTCCAATCCTTTTGATCCTGTGTTTTTCACGGTTTCTTCACATGCGATTAATGAGCAAGTGAATCTCACTAAAGCAAGAACTGCATGATCGTGATCTTTGCTGTAAATAGATGGAACACAACGATTTCCAGAATTAGGATCGTTGTTATGTTTAACGAGTTCTTCTTATTTTCCTTCTTCCTGTTTTTTTAATTCTTCATCGTCGTTGTCATCTACTGAATTCTTCTTTTCTTAATTGTCATTTTCTTCTTCGTCATCTCCGTCTGTGTTCTTTTTATTTTTCTCTTCCTCTTCCTCTTGTTATTCTTCGCCCTCTTCTTTGTTGTCTTCTTTTTCTTTCTGTCTCTCTTTCTTTCTTTCTTTCTTTCTTTCTTTCTTTCTGTCTTCCTTCTTTTCGTTCCTCTTCTTCTGTTTTCTGTTCTTCATCTCATTCTTTATGTTTGGTCGTCTAATTCCTCTTCCGGCTTTTTTGTCTTTTTTCCCATCTTCATTTTCTCTTTATTTCCTCTTCATCCTCTCTTTTTTCCCTTTCACATACTTTTAGCTTTTTTTCTCCTCATGGTTCTTTATCTTCTACTTTTTTCATCATAATCTTCTTCTCTGTGGCTCCTGTTTTGTCCTTTGCTGCTCCTGCTGCTTCTTCTTTGGGAAAAAAATGGCCCCTCAACATTGTAACTGTGTTTGCCACAGGAAGTGACAAGCCAAACCACTGGTAAATTGAATTTCAAATTGTTCTTGACCTTGTGGGAAATGCTAATTTTTCTGAAAACTCTTCGGAATTTTAATGCCGCTGTTCTTGAGAAGTCCCCCCGGAATACTGAAATACTGAAAGTAAATATCAGTGCATTATGCAAAGGTTGGGAGTAGTGTAGTGCTACGTATGTGTGACTGCACTGATGTATACAGTGAGATTTGCATTCACCCCCCCCCCCCTCTCTCGCCACACTCTGTATCCATAATTCCTTTCATTGATTTCTCTCCGGAATATTTGTCGCCTGCTTTCTCAAGTCAAGTTAGAGAGCATTGTGCTCAATAGAAACAATCAAATCGATTAGTGGGAGAAAAATGCTCTCAAACTAACCGTAATGATATTATGTCTAGTCAGGGGTGGGGTGGGGTTCCCTACATGCACTTGTATGGGGTTGTCTGGAAATAATGGGTAATTTCCAGCTCGACAAAGCGTGAGTTATTTCGTGAGTGCGTTTGTGTCTGTGTGTGAGTCAGTCTGCGTGAGGCTGGTAGGAGTAATCAGCATTAATGTGAGTTAGCTTAACAGATGTTGTTCCTGCACTTGTGCAGTTAATAAGCAGGTGCTTCAATTTACAATTTTTCACACTCGAAGCCGCAAAGTGTTTTCCTCCCCTACCCACATTTGCATAAGAATAAGGTTCTTTCATTTCTGTAAATGTATTAATAAACAGGATTAAAGAAACAAATCAGATATTCACCATAAATGCAATTAATGCAATTCAGGAAAAAAAAACAACATCTGAAAGGTTTAAAGCAATAAAGCATTGTTTTCCATACAATCCCCAGTAAACTTATTATAACCTATGTTTGGAGCCCGTGGCTGATTTCGTCACGTCCCTCTGAACAGCAGGAAAGGCTTTATTAATAAAGCTCTCGCGTGAAGTAGGTTATGAAGGAGCTGAAAGTGTTTGAGTGCTACACGTGTGCGCCTCTCCAAACCTGCAGCCATGATGACCCATTCCACATCATTAGCCACTCTCTGAGCCCTCCAGTGCGGCGTCCACGCCAGTGCAGCACGCCACACAGCGCTTGGCTTCTTAACCCGGTGCTGGATTACAGCGTACCGCGTGCTTACTCACTTGTTTGCATTTTCAGTCGAGTGTGCGTTTGGCTCTGCCTGAAATCCTGACACAGCTGTGCTAAAAGATTTTTAGCACCGTTTTTATCACGTTTTAAATACAAGAGGCAATAATGAGCTAAAACTGAATCGTCACCCTTTGCAGAAACTGACTGCATGTCTTTGCATCTCGAGTCATTGGACGAGATCAGGCGAGCTTAAATATTTAACGTGTAGTAAAATTGTTAAGTGCTTTTGTAGATGGGATGTTAATGTTGACTTTCATGCTATGATTAGTGTGTGTTTACAGCAGGAGTGTTAACTAGAGTAATTATGTTATGACAATGTTTTTGATACAGTGTTGACTGCGTGTGTGTGTGTGTGTGTGTGTGTGTGTGTGTGTGTGAGAGAGAGAGAGAGAGAGAGAGAGAGAGAGAGAGAGGAAGAGAGAGAGAGAGAGAGAGAGAGAAAGAGACAAAGAGAGAAA
>JBBIGA010000126.1:5198758-5209631 GCA_037576975.1 Alestes dentex
ACACACACACACACACACACACACACACACACACACACACACACACACACACACACACACACACACACACAGTTTAGTAGAGGAAAAGCTCATGATGAACTGATGTAATAAAGGATATTTTGCCCAGTGACTCCACACTGCACATTAGGCTGCTGTCGGCTTTCCAGGTAAAGTTTTCTTTTTTGGGGCCAGCGGCTAGCAGAGAGAGTTTTCGTATTTAGCTGACCCTTCATTAGCCTCATCCGCTTCTACTGTGTGGTGGTTTCCATGAAAAATCTAATGATAATGATTCACATAATGAGTGTGGTGTATATCATTACGGATGAGTCCACTGCGGACAAACTGCACCGTGGCCTACGCTAAATTACACAGCTGGTAGCTTCAGCCTCAGACATCCACCTACAGGTGCTCCGACTGGCTGACGTTTATTGTCTCACATCATATTTACTTCAGTCGAAAACTCGGCCAGATTTGCGTGGTGTGTAAGATTTGCAACGTGGCAAAATCTTCCTCACTGTTTGAGGAAAGGTTAGCAGAGTATCTTTTTTTTATACAGAGTTTGCCTGACGCATTGCATTTAGCCAATCAATCAAGAGTAGACTGATCTTCATCACAAATGGCAAAAGTTGGACGATAGTTTTCTGAATTTATGACAGTTTAGTCAATGGTTTTATGAATTTGACCGTTTATTTAAAAAATATCTTGTTTTTATGCATATCTCTTGATAGAAAGGGGCAAACGGAAGCAGAAATATGTTAAAAGATTTATTAAAAGAATTTTTCTCTCACAGTCTGATTTGTTACCCCCGTATCCGGGTGTATGCAAGTTTTGAATTGTGGTATTTAGAGACGTTTATCAGGCTACTCTAAACACCACAACAGTCAAGTCAAAGTGAACTTTATTGTCATCTCAACCATATACAATTATACAGAGAGACAAAGGTTCCACAGTGGACATTTATTGTAACAGACATAAAATATTGTGAAACAAAATGAAACAGTGCAAATAAGAAGTAAAAAAATAAGGTAAGGGTGAGATTTAACCTGTCCTGAGTGTGTGGACAGCTCGCTGTGCATTGTATATAAATATAAGTAAGACAAAAATGTGCAACTGTTGAAGGACTGTACGAAAAGTATGACCAGAATAGCCAATATAAACAGTGTAACAGCATAAAACGGAGTGAGACAAGTGAAAAGAGCAGCCTGAGGATACATTCCTAAAGGTTTGTGCGTTCTTAAAGAGTGCGTGTTTGTGTGTTCTTAAAGAGACAATATGACCAGTTACAATATGACCAGTAACAACACTTGGTAGCTAGTAAACGAGATCCTTGCTGGTTTCTGCCGTGTGTTTTTGCTGTAGCACAGTTCGGACAGTTGACCGCCTCTCCACATCATACATAAACATTGGATTCTGGCTGCTCATTTTTTGTGTCCGCCAAATGGCTCTTTCGTGTCAAGTGGGCGGTACTTCATAATAACGAGTGCTGAAACCCACCAAAATCTAGAACGATAGAAGGCTTGTGGTGATCCAGGGCGTAGTCCTTGGGTAGACTGTTTTTTCTGCCTAGGTGGGTAGTGGATGCCCCCATGCCCTTCATATGTCAGGTGCTTGGTGACCTGTGGAGGAAAGAGAAGGGCAGGCCACCTGCAGTGCTGTCTCTTTAGAACTCATCGGACTGCTTACATCCTGAAAGGCTTTTTGACATATGCTCTCTGTGCTCTCCAGGAGGTAACCCCTACTGAGCAGGCCGTGGCCTACTAGCGTGCACACACACACACACACATACATACACACACATCTGCAAGTCTTACAAATTTTATAAAGTCCACAGTATGCCGTCATGCATGAAATCATGCCGCTATGGCTGAGCAATATATTGCTTCTAATCAAATACCATGATATTGCCACAGTGTGATATTGCTGTTCAGTTTTAGCTAAATTAATTATCTGTCATATGTGTGGTGGCCTTCTGAAGCCTGTCAGATACTGCTGACTATTTTTAAACCTTGTAAACGCGGCCCTGCTCCCCCCTTATGAAACAGTGAAATCTTTCAAAGTGATTTTAAACCTTTAAAATTTCATTTATTTTTAACAATTAAATTCCAAAACCGTCCTGTTTTTGATGGTGTCTTTATTAGTGTAACACGAAAAGTCTGCAGGCCTTCACAAATATTTGACAGAATAGAAGTGCATCCATGATATAATACCCATAAAATAGCAAGGCACCCTTTCCCCAATCCGGTTTTCAGTTTTTTTAAATTGTGTACATAACTTTACTTACAGTATTCAGGGGCTGACATGTAATGACTGTCATTTATTTAGTGCTTTGCTTTCTTTTGAGCTATTCAGAACACATACAACTAAATAAACGGTTCCCTTTGGTGTAATATTAAGAGAAGAAAACAGAGCAAATCAACTGATGTCAGGCTTGAAGGACCTACTTTCAGCAGAACTGTAGCAGAACTGAAGGATTTCACTAACTTTATTAATTCAAACCTAGTAATTGGATACTGTCATATGTGATATATTTGGTAATACACACCCTCAAATCTACATAATTTCACTTCCTTTAATCTTAAAAAGTGCATGCTACTCAAACATGAAAGCATACCCCACACACACACACACACACACACACACACACACACACACACACACCTGTATTTCTTGTCTAGCCCTGTGATATGTTAAAATTCCTCCGTCTCAATGTTTGTTAATGAACCTCAATGAATCACAATGCTTGGCTCTGTTTCAGAGTAGGCGTTTGTGATCTTGGAGATGCTGCTTGCTGGTGCGCATGTGTTAAATCTTAAAAACTTTAAGAAGTGTTCATTTCATTGGCACATCTCCTCTTCATCCTGGACTTTAAATGGAAGCCGCTGTTTGTTAATTAACATCCAATCAGATAAGAGAGAGAGATTCAACAATACATAAACCCAATATCCTTCCTTCCAGCGGCCCAACAATCTGAGAAGCGCGCTTTCAATTAAAACGAGGATCTTGACTTCCTGACTTCCTCTTGATGTTGTGTGCGCCTTCATTTAGAGAAAGCCATCAGGCTCGCGCATGAGCAGAGCTGATGAGATCACATTACACTGAGCACATCAGCGCATCTCCGCACGAGCCCCAGCGCAGGAGAACGCGCTCCTGACAAACAGAACAAAACTCCATTAATAAACCTCATAAACATAAGCTATAAACAGCGCGGGTGTCGTGTTTGATTAGTTCCGCTGTGTCGAATGTGTTCATGAAGTCCCTGGATAAACTGAAAAGTAGCTTTTGCTTGTCGCTACTTTGTCAGTGCTGCTGTCTACTTTTTTTTTTTTTTTTCCAGTGATCATTGTTAATAAATTGGCTGAAAAGTTCCTGAGCCAAAAACTGGCTGGAAGAAAGTGGAAGTTAAAGCAAAATGATGAAGTGTCCTGGGATAAGCCAATGAATCATTGATGCTAGATTTAAACAGATTTCTCCCAAACCATTTCTTTTCATAAACTTTTTACACTGACTTTCACTAATCAGCCAAAACATTAAAACCTCCAGCATAAGATTGTGTAGGTCCACGTGCTACCAAAACGGCTTTAAACCACTGAGGCGTGGACTCCACAAGACCTCTGGAGGTGGAGCAGTAGTAGTAGAATTCACGATCAGACTGAGATTTGGGGACTTTGCCGTTTTGGAGATACTTTGACCTTGTCATCTAGTCATCACAATTTGACCCTAAAAGTCAGTCAGAGCCCATTTCTCTGCTTCCAGCACATCAAAAACTGACTGTTCGCTTGCTGCCTAATGTATCCCACTCCACAGGTGCCACTGAATTGAGATCATTAATGTTATTCACTTTAGTTATCAGCGGTTTTAATGCCATAATTGTTTTGTGTGCAGTAGTAGTAAATAATGTTTTTGTTGTTGCTGTTTTTTTAGAAGTAGCTGGTTTTTGTATTATTGTTCATCCAGATTGAATCAGCTGTGTGCCAGGCAGACATTACTTAGTCATGTACACCACCTGTTTAATAGTTTCTTCAGAGAGAGATACTATCTGACTGCTCAGTTGGCCTTTGGACAGGGGGTGTGCACATTGTCTGCTCTCAAGGAGTTTAGTGTTGTCTTCTTTTATAGAATGGACAGAGGTAGTTTATTTATATCCTGTCGCTTCTTCACCGGTGAAAATGTCTACTTCCCATTTGCTGTAATATGAGGCATATGGCTCCCAGCTTCCGTTCCTGTTTACTATTGTTCTGAAGCATTAGCCAGTATTGAGACAGGTTTGTATATGAAAAGGTCCCTGCACTCACACTCTGTGTGCTGACGATATGCCTCTGTCCGTCTCTCAGACAACTGTTCCTGCACTTTTCTCGTAGATGGATAGCTTCAGACTCTCAGGGTCTACTGTAAATTGGAAGAAGAGTGAATTAATGTCGCTTACATTCAGTGAGCAATACCTGCATACCATTCCAACAAGGCTTAAAGTATCTGCACATATTGGAGTGAATTTACCAAAAATGCCTCCCACTTTCTGCTTTTAGAACATGTGGAAACTGGACCCTGCACCGAAAGGTGTAAGTTAGGGGGTGAAGTCCGTGCAAATGCTGATTTTCTAATCTTAAAAAATAACTCTGAAGATGGCGATTACATGTGTAAACTCACACGGAGGGTTGGGAGGTGTTCACAAACTAATGTGCTTCATAACTGATGCACAGTCCTCCTTGTACTTTTACAGTTTAACCTAATTTTTTTAATAAATGTTCATTTTGTATAAAACATGTCAAAAACCCAAGTGTACAGTTTATGTAGTTCATGATCCCCTGCCGAAATCTTATGCCCTCATCACTGAAGCGTGACTGGCAAATTGAAATAAATGAATGCATAAATAAAAAAAATAAATAAATGAAAGAAATGTACTGTGCAGCTGAATGCATCAGAGGTGAGGTTAAGGGAAAGTCAGGTTTAATTAAAAATAAGTGGAAAACGGATGGAGGAAATTAGAAGCGTCTAAACTTTGTTTTCTAAATGTTCAGATAGCAAGACAGTATCCCAGATCACGTGTTTATGAAGTGAAAACATGAGAACGTTTCGGCCACATTTACTTAGTATTACACTTGTACGTTAGTGGTCACTGCATAAAAACCTTTCACAGCTTGTTTAGGTTGTGGGCTGTAGGCTCACGCTAATTGCATTTCATTCATGCACTGGAGTGAAATGAAATAAACTACAGTAACTTGCAGCCCCCTGTTCTACAGATGAATAAATCTTCTCACCCTGTTTCGGACTATTTTCGCTTCATTTTACCCGACACCATTGATTCTCTGTTCATGGAAAAACGCTATTTAAATATTGTTTTCTTCGCCTTTAGGCATGCGTCTCTGTCTGCAATTATCCTTTGTAAATCACCTGTGTTTGTGCTACCTGCTGCACTGCATATGTGATTTAGTGCTCAGTCCTCATTGTCTGGAATATTAGAAAGTCATGACATCTATCACTGCATGCTTTTTGTGTTCATTTTTTTTTCTTGACTTTTTGCACGAAAGTGACTAAAACACTGCCATCAGTATGATGAACTGTGACACTCGGAAAATGATTCAGAATTTCGCCGTTTTATTTGGTGGTAAGCTCGCAGAGTCAGCTGTTCACAGTATTGGTGAAAGGAACCAGACGTCTGAAAAGCTAAATGCCTCTAAAAGCTTCATCGCAGAATGTTTGACATGAAATGGTTTTGAATTCACTGCTTTATGAGATATTGTTTTTTTACTATAGTTTTGACAAAAGCTTTGGGCCTAAACTGTTTTAAAACAAGATACATAAATGGCAAAATGAACATTGAGGTCATTGCAAGGTAAAATAGTATGCAAATATGTATTTACTTACTTATTTATTATTGATTTTATTATCTATCTATCTATCTATCCATCTATCCATCTATCTATCCATCTAATATCCATTTAATATTTATTTACTTATTTATACCATCTACCTCTATATTTTACCACCATCAACATGAAACAGTGCATAAAATAGCTATATTTGTATGGAAGACCCTCGGTTCCTACCACCACCACTGTAAAGCAAATTAGAAAGTTGGTTGGTAAGTTTTTCTACATTGAACCATTTTACATCACACCTGATGTGCTAACAGCTATTGAATTATTTTTGAAATTTTGAAAAAGCAGCGTAAGTCATACCCAGCTTCAGAGCTCGAATCTTTAAGCTACTGCCTTGATAATGTGTGGAAGCATGTGTAGTTCCACAGTCCCTAGTGAGATGACCTAAAAACTGAAGAATGTATACAGTTCTGAAAATCTATAGGGAGATTCTCCTGGTAGACATTTGAGAATCGGAGGCGATGATTACTGCAAAGTCATTAAGTACCAACATTAAAGCCCTCACAGCTACAGGAGCTTTCTGCCAAGCCGCTTTTATAGTGGAATGAAACCCTCTTAGTTTTTTTTCCCAGACTAATCATACTCAAACAACCACACTGACAGAAGCAGAATGTGATTGTAAACTAAAGAAATATTATGGTCATTAAGAAAATAAAGTAGTGCACATTCTTTATCAGCTCTACATCCCTGCTGCCACTCGGACTAAACTGAGAGCGCTATAGGCAGTATGAGTGAGACTGAACGATACAGGAAACATTTCTGTTCCACAGCTTGGTTAATGAGCCGTACTTTGGCTGCTGCTGTAAACTTCTTCGACCGAGGAGCCAGAATGCAATAATACAACCATGTTATGTTCAGTTCTTTCCATCTTATGTTGTGCAAGAAGAACATATCTTTAGTTAGTTTTCACTGCACAGTTTGAGCTCAGTCATTTCAGATGGACCAAAATGGAACAAGCATTTTTACATGCATGTAAAATACATATACAGCTCTGGGAAAAACAATAAGACACGGCAAAAATGTTCCGTCTCTCAGGTTTTTTCTTCTATAGGTGCAAGTATTGAACTGAACAGCTTTGCCTTAATATTTAAGAACTGCTGACAGTATTTCTCCCAATCTCCAAATGAGAATATCGTTCTTTAAAGCATCTTTTTTAAGGAAATGACAAAACATGAAAATAAGAGAAATGATGCAGCGTTTATAGAACTTGAATCATTCAAGGAAAACAAATCTCTCGTTCACTCTTAAACAAAATGGTAATATTTACCTTTGATGTACTTCTAGTAGTGTTTTACCATCACATTGCGAGAGGAGAGTGTTGATTACAGCAGTGTTTTTATACTTTTCCTCATTAAATAAGATGTGATTCAGGTAATCACTAATCAGTGCCTCATAAAGCAGAATGAGGTGCTTGTGTAGGAATTGAACAGACACTGGTATGAAATGGTTGTCATTTGAGATGCTGATTTAAAAATAAATTGCAGTGCTCTCTTATTTATCTCCGGAGCTGTGCATTGACTGAACATTGCTATCAGTGTGGTTATCAGCAGTTTCCCATACTTGGAATTGTGAGTTTGAGACGGAGATGTGCTACTTGGAGTCCTGTGAAGGTGAAGCAGCTGTATTTCACACTGGTGAATGTTATTTTTAAATATAACCTATTGTGTCGCATCTTTATTTTTTGAACGGTCTGATTCCTTCTGATGTTCAGCATGCTGCAAATTCCTCTTCAGTTTATCTGCAACAGCAAGAAATGGAAACTACAGTTTTTAGAAAGGAAACTTTTGTCCCATGAAGACATAAGTTAACTTACTTCAAATCAGAAAGCTGAGAAAAAAACTTTCACGCTGTGTTTAGTTGCAGCCTGCATCCAACATGCTGCCCCTTTCCCTTTACTCAACACTCCACAATCAGTCATTAGCCAGAGCAGGTGTTGCACATTGTGGCTGGAACTAGACTTCTCTGGAAGATAGACCTCCCAGACCAGGAATGGGGGCCTAAGCTTACAAAGACTGTCCTGATTTTAACTGCCCACTAAACAACAACATTCACAAGAAACAAAACAAATATTATTATCCTAAAAATTCAGCTTACAAAGTACCTTATATGTTTGGAGAATTGGGTGTGCTTGTGATCGGCAGCATCCTGTGACTGTGCACCTGCATGGAATAAAAAAATAATGTTTGTATCTGCGTACATCAGTCTGACATATATAATAAATCAGGTATAGATATTAAATAAATGTTTCTGATTAAGACCGATTAAGGATGACTGAAGGGTTAAACCAACTCTGATCAGAGGTGTGATAATGCTATAATTTAGATTTCAATACCAAGTATGGCAAAAAGTTAAACACTCATCACTGTCTGAGCACCAAATATTTGTGCCAGCATTTTTACACCCTCATTGACTTTTTTTGAGTTTTTAAGCGATTAATCTTCTTTTTCATGCACATATACTGTTCAAATGCAAGCAAAATGCGAAGGCATATTTAATCAGAGCGAGAAGAACATTACTGATTCCAGATGAAAATTGCTTTATCTAGAATTGAGAATCCAGGAAAGAAAGTGCTGAAAGTTAACCATTGAACTGTTTGCTGTAACTGCAGTGCTGAATAAATATTTAAACTTTAGAGACTCAAGTTTATTAGTTCTGAGTGTTTGTGTGTTTTAATTTGAAGGCATCATTCTCTCTCACTGCAGTTTCTAACAATACAAGCTCTAAATCTTTGCTTGCTCCTCCTCCAGCCCTGCTGTGCACTGCTGCACACACACACGCACACACACACACGCGCGCGCACACACACAAGCCCCACCCTGTCGCCGTATTCAGATCAGCCCCCTGCCATGAATTATTCAGCATTCTATAATTATGCATTCCTTTTGCTGACGCAGGGTTGGAGGCATTAAAAATAGATCTGAGAGGTGCGGTGGCAGGAGCTCCGCTGCTCTGTGTTTCGACTGCGGCTGCTTTTTCCCGCCATCATGCCCTGGCTGGGCGCAAGCCTGCGATGTTGGCGCTCTGTCTTGCACAAGAACGTTTTTCTGACAAGCCTCGTCTCGCTTGTTCCTGTCCCAGCCACGCCGCAGCGGAGAAGGACAGAAGGAGGGCTGCCTTCCTCCTACCATCCCACCTAAATTGGGCTCAGGAGAGCAGCCTAACTAATTTAGATGATCAGAGTGTACGGGGCATTTTGGATTAAAAAACCTGCTTTTGGACCGTCGTGGCATGTGCTGGAAAAACGCCCGGGCTCAGAATCTTGGGAAGTTTTCAATAAAATAATAGAAGCTTAATGAGCTTTCCCTCTGTGTGCGTGTGTGCGTGTGTGCGTGTGTGCGTGTGTGTGTGTGTGTGTGTGCACGTGTGTGTGTACACATGTTTTTATATATATATATATATATGAGAAACAAATTGGATGTCATTATTGGCTCAGAATTCCCATATTGGTGCTTCCCTGATAGAAGAAAAGACAGAAAAATATTTTGTCTACACAAGAGATTTTTCACATAAGCCCCATGTTTTTCACGTTTTCACATTATTCGGAAAATCATTCTTTTTTAGTCGCTAAGAAAGTTCTTATTTCTTCTTACATCCTGAGTGTGTATGTAGTTACACATATATAGCACTTAAGCACATCCATCAAATTTGTTTGAATCAAATGTGCACATCATTTCCACATGAATAAAGTCTAACATGAGTACACTAACCTGGAACTGAACGTTGAAAAGTAGTGAAGCGAATGCTATTTAAGAACCAAAATGTACCTGAAAACAAAATTATTTTTTAACTGTTTTAGAGTAAAAACCATTATTGTGAAATCTCTGATCCTGGTTAATAATGTTATGTTTCATGTACATAAAATGAATGGAATTACCTATTTTCCTGTTCTAACTGGTTTAGAAATGCTGGCTTATATTGATTGAGTGAAGATTTGAGTGAAAGGATTGATTTATTCTGTTTCTGAGTCCTATCACCAAAAATGATAAAACTGAAAGACACTTTGCGTGCACTTGTTTGTGCGAAAGCAATTTTATTAATATTATTAATTGAGCTAATCCAATTTAGTCTCACTTCTTTCAGTGCAGAATAATCTTACATCCTGACAAACCACAAAAACAAGTGTGTATGTGTGAATGTGCATCTCACTTGGACATCCTGTGCCACTGCAATTGCTCCAGCCTGCTATGAACCTCATATTCAGACCCCCCCCACCCCCCCGTAGAGGTGATCAAATTTTGAGGAGGTGTGTGCATACATTTGAATGCCAATGAGCTGCTGCTGACAGAGTCGGCTACGTGCGCAGACAGGCAAATGTTTAGTGGTGAAGAGCCTCGCGCTTTCACGCGACAAACTGTGCCACCTACTGTCAGCCGGGCCCCCTCCCCTGGGCGCCACTTAAAGGAAGACACAGCTCTGTCTGCTCCCCTGCTCCAGCTCCCCGCAGCCTGGAGGAGGCCGCCGGAGGTGAGCCGAGGGGTAGCCAGCACACTCAAGCCAATAAAAGCTTTATATGCTATAACTGATGCCCTCTCACTCTTCCGCTTCTACACCACCGCCGCCTCTCTCTCTCTCTCCTCTCCACACACACACTCTGGGTTCTCTCTGGAGGCAAATGAAAAGTGGAAGAGCAGTTCCATAATCACTTCCTCAATCAGCGATTCATTAAGCCATACTTAAACTCTTGCCTTAAAGGAAAAGTTTGGCGAAAATCAAATTTACACATTTTTCCACTTATCCAGAAGCTAAGACATGTTTGGAGTTATTTTTTCTCCTCTTTAGTACTGGAGCTGCGAGGCTACGTTCTTCAAAGTCAGTGGCCGCCGACACTCTTTCTGTAAAAATACACACCCTCGAACTGCTCAGTTCACGACCAGCTTTTAATGGAAGTGGAGCAGACCGGTCGGTGTGGTTTAGGACAACGGTTCTCAACCTTTTCAACATTAAGGCCCACCTGTCTATCACAGCATGTTGCCAAGGCCCACTTGGCCACATTAGAT
>JBBIGA010000126.1:5237279-5248481 GCA_037576975.1 Alestes dentex
CTCCCTACCCCTCTCTCTTTCTCTCCTTCTCTTCAACAGTAATGACCGGCCTCCGTGAATGATTTCCCTACCGCTCTGTTTTCTATCGGCCTCCTGAATCAGAGCAGAAACGCACCTGCGCTCCCATCCAGGAGGGCCGGCGGAGTAGGAGGATAATTTAGTGGCAGAGAGAAAAATCACAGACATAATAGTCATCCTGCTCCTTAAATAGCAGAAATTGGGTTTTCATGAGAATTCCCGAAGATCTTCGGAATGCAGTCTGTTGTAATTACTTACCTGTACATCCACCTTGTTATCGCATCAGTGTGTGACCTAATATCAAGCTAGTCATTATGAATAGTGACACTATAAACTAGGTCGTATATGCAGACTGCGAGTGGTGGGTAGTGTAGCAAAAATATAAAATAACAATATTTGTTAATAATTTTTACAAGACCTCTGGAAAAAATATCTATATTTTGAGGTTTACAAAGATGATAGACTTTAAAAGGGAGTGATGTACAGTGGCACATTTGATGTACAGTGATAACATGGGCAAAAATAAACTTTTGCAAATGGAAATTGAAAAAAAAAACAACGGATAAATTAGTATTATTGTCTAGAAGGATAGTTCACAGTTATGGTGATAGGAGCCAGACATCTGAAACATTTAATACCCCTAAAAGCTACATCACAGAAAGTTATTATATAATATTCAGAATAATCTTTAACTATTCTAAGTGAATCCATGGCAGAGAACTACATATAGGGTTAAAAGTAGTTCCCCCAAAGATTTACCACTGTCTTACCACTATACCATCACACATAAAAACATTTTTAGGTTCACTGGCAATTTTGGAGTAAATAATAAGGCCATATTTCTGTGAATGTTTCAGCTTGTGGCTCCAGTCTTTAAATGTTTGTAGTTCTATGTAGAACCGTTTACCAAAGAACCTATATTGCCCACGCCTAAAGCTATTTATGTGGCCCATTTTACTTGTAGTAGCATGAGCGTGTGCTGCTCTTGAGTTCTTCATTCCAAAATCGGAGGTTTCTGCAGCCCAGTGAGGCTCCTAGTCCCAGGGCTGGACAACACCTTGCCTTGGGGACACTTCACTGGTCCTTCAGTACAGTGCGTTCATGTCCAACTCATCATTCCAGGCATCCAAGAGTGACAGCTTTTCCTGACTCAATCTCAGATCTTGACATTCGTCAGGCAATGATTTTAAGCACGTTGGAGTGTTGCGCTTAATGCTCTTCTCCTTCATCAATCCCCAGCACTCGAGGCGCGGGGTTGGCTGCTGAATATGGATGTTGTCTCGGGTGGAGGGAGATAAGTGGGACCCGCTCCCTGCAGTACGCCAGTGCTAATAGTTCAAACGTGCTCAATTGCCAGCGCAGAACCAGTCAAGTGTTGGAATATTCTGAGAGGCCTCGTTGCCAGAGCAACAAGTGAGTCTTCTGTTGGATATGTGGAGTTGATGGGCATTCTGTGTGGAGCTGGCTTCAAATAAGGAAAAACTATTTCAGGCCTGGATGGGATAGGGTGAGATGGAGAGACGTATATTTGACAGTTCAATATAGATCATTCAGGGGGCCATTACACACTCGTTTTACAGCACTGGTCTGGAAACAGAGATACAGCAGGTCTGCTGGCAGCCTTCTCCTGGCCTCATGGTCTCATGGAGACGACGTCTTCTATGTGTGAAATCTATGAAATAGGCCTGTACGGTGTATCTTTTATCAGTTTTAGGATATTGGCCTTCACTGTACTGACGTTGCAGAAAGTCTGCAGTTAGCAAATGAACCCTCTAAACAGTCACCAGCCAGGTCTCTTGGACTCGCTTCGACTCCTGTGATCCCACATCATCTCTTAATGGGTACAACTCTAATAGAATTGTGCCCCTCAGGAGCCATGTTTTAGCATGCGCGCAAAGCAGATCTTTATTTCTAAAATCAAAATCAAATGACGCAAAATAAAGCCTACTCTGGCTTCATTCTCTTTCTTCACAGTCTCTCCAATCAGTGTCCTCTCCAAGCAAAGTCTTCAGAACCTTTTTTTAAAGTGTTCTGGCTCCTTCCCTAATTCACTGCAGCTGTCCCTTGTTAGGGGAGGAGCCCTGCACACACATTCTGGAGCTTTGACGGGCTCTCTCTGCCTTTCCGTTGATACAAATCAAATAATTTGCAACATTAGAAGTAAGAGCTTGTTTTGCACAGTGAGTCGTACTTCATTATGTTATGACATTTTGGTATGCACTGGTGTGCTATGGTCTCTGGCAGCAAGGGGCAGATCCTTGGTCCTATAAGTCCCATGGATTGTAGTAGTTTGTCCAGCACATCACAGATGCTTGATGGGGGAATCTGAAGGCCATGTCAACACCTTTGTCTTGTTCCTCAACCCATTCTTGAATAATTTTTGCAGAGTAGCGGGGCACAGTATCCTGCTGAAAGAGGCCACTACCATTAGGCAATGACATTGGTAGAAAGAAGTGTACTTGATCTGGAGCAATGTTTAGGTAGATGGTATGTGGCATACGTGTGTCAAAAAGTTGCCATGTATTACCAAGAAGCTGACAGAATTTAGCTGGTGGATTAATTTCTTTGCTGCCAATGAGACTTGAGCACTGCCTGACAGTCGAAATAAATACACACAGCAAATGATGGGTGCCCGAGCTATCCAGACATTCATTACATCCTCTAAGAAAAACCCCTCTGTGTAGATGATTGGCCTATAGGGTCACTTGTCTATATTGACCTGGCCCTGTTGTCCCTATTGATCATCTAGACACAGTAGCTCAAAGACTAGAGTTAGCCATCGACCTGCTGGCTGGTGCAGCCTGTTCACATGATCAGAAAGGAAAGTGAAATTCGCCCACACAGCTTTGAAACATTATGGCTTAGCGCACTGATCTGTACATGCTGTAATCTAATTAATGGACAGGACAAAGTAGGGTAGATCAGGCCTGGAATTTTCCAAGAATGTATGACACACCGTACACACATGACACATTGCTGGAAAGGTTGTAGAACTTTGGACTTTGATGGTTTCTCCAAAGATTGTGAAGTTATTTAAGTTTACAGTCATTATGCTGTGAATGTGCTCTCACTACATGTTCAGTCTGAAAGGGGAAAAGAAATTCAAGGCCATCTAAGCCCTGAGTGCAAACATGATGTTGGACCTCAATTGCTCAAGCTGATGGATACAAGGTCACCCTGGTTTGACCTGGAGTGTCTCTGTAACTGAGATAAAGTAGGGGACGCCACATGGCCTGCACTGATAGACCTCATCCATGGCGTCTCATTCTGTCTTAAAGGATGGGCAGGAAACCTCCCAGTGACCTCTAAACCCACAACACCCCTTTTCTAAACCATTATGCTTCATTACAGACAAGGTCATCCTGGGACACGTCCATTAGCATGGGGTCCTATTGCAGTCCTGCTATAATTCCTTCGCTTTCAGAGATCTTAGTGACAGCATGATTGATTTGTCATTACACATCAGCCAAATGATTGGGATGAGACTCTTTAGTAGACAGTGTTTGACATTGGAGCTTGATTAACACAGGCAGGGCCTTGTCCTCGGGTAGGAGGGACTAGGTACTCTGGAGAAACTGGCAAGTCTCTCTAGTTAGGGGCAGGGATTGAGGTGAGAAACATAGTTATCACTTTATCGGCCTGCGCTGGCTGGGGCGTGCTGGTTCAAGCATGGACTGCCTGATCAATGGACTTTTCTGAGCCATTGATTTGCCTCACGCGTGTGGGTTTTAGCATTGGCGCAAGAGGAGATGAGCTATGCCGAGATTAACTCAAAGCCTCCTGGTGTTGTGTGGAGTGTGTGCATGTGGGAAGGATTGGTGGGGGTTACTACTCTCAGTCTTGGATTGAGTCCAGCTCAGCCTGAGGACATTTTTCCTTAAAGTAAAAATGGAACAACTGTTTGTTGTTGTCCAGTTGCCAGTAAGACTGTTGATCATGTGTACTTAGACATCAATTATTCTCACTCTCAGGAGAGTAGTCATTCTGCAGGCAAAGCCTTGTTTTGAAAAGCGATGATGTCCTGCAGCTGTGGAAACGTACAGGACATTTCAGCTTTGAGCCGTGTACATTTCACAGGGTCTACAACTGGCTAAGTGGAAGATATTTTCTTATTGTGAGCAAAAAGTGAGGGGTCTTGCCAATTCATATCCTTTAGTTCTTTATTTTTACCTAATGAATTGTCAATGGTAAACACTCTCACTCAAACTTTGTCTTTGCCCCTTTTCATTCAATACAATATGCTTCCCAATACAAGATGCCCCCATGTCCATGTTGCCTATTATACATTTGAGCTTTTGGCTGTAATAAATTGGTCTTTTGATGTTTTACATCACTAGATAAAAGGTCGTGCTACCTTTACTATTGACTGCATTGTGATGTGCAAAAAATTGGGGAAAGGCTTTGTTCAGTCACATCAATTACACACTGAAAATAAATGTGATAACGTTACTGAGAATAACTTTCTCAATATCATATTCAACAAATTGGCGTGAAGAACCAAAAGTAAAGAATGATATTTCAGGATGGTATTTTTGTGTTTCATTATTTGTAAAGCACTGGTTTGTGATTTGGTTTTAGGTTTTTCTTCAAAAATCTGGCTTTGGTGACATATTCATATGTGGACAAAGCTGAAGCAAACAAAATGGCTTTAATATCCATACATCAAGGGAAAAAGAAGTTGTAATCTAGAGGATTTTCACCTGCAGAATTCACTCAAGGCTGAGCCGCGGGCTTATATTTCTCTTCACGGCGAAAATATTCCAGCGTGTGAAAGACATTCCTACTCGCCCTTTAAACAATTCGATTCGTGCTCTTCAGGCTCTCGTAGCTGACCCTCAGGCCCGTCTCAACCAATTTCCTCGCCAATTTCGGTCACCCATCCGCTGTAGGCTAACCGGTAATAGCGCTCCTGAGATATGTCTGCTTTAAGCTGAACAGAGTGAAAGTGGACGGCGTGCAGCTCCTCCATCAATGAAATGTATTGATTATTCTGACAAGAAGGAGAACTGACTCCTAGAACACTGCTGAAGACTTCTAACATGTGCCGTTCAGCAGAGAAGCGTGGAAAGTACCTAGGACCAAACGCGACTGCAAAACAAGCCTGTAGCTGACCGTGAATGTTAACAGTGAAATTGTAAAGCACGCTGCAGAGAGGCACGGCAGGTGCGGGGGCCTCACATGTGTTTGCATGACCTTGAGACAAACGGTACATGTACCCAGGCAACGCTTCATCTCCTGCGTCGCGTTTGTCCCAGTGGTGAGGACGTGAATTCACAGAGTCAGCCTTTTGCCTTATGTTTCAAGTGGGTGGTGGGGAACGTAAATAGAAAAACAGAAGTGAGAAGACCCCGGAGAGGACAAGTGTACCCCGACACTGACAAACATATCCTGAGGAGATATTTTAACTGCTTTTGTGGATCCTGCATGATTGACAGGTGGATTATTGGCAAGGATTGCCCAACAGTCCCTGGTATGAGAAACCGCTGCAGTCTGTACGTTATCAGCATTACAGAAGAGCTGCTCAGAATGGCTGAGTATGTGATTCAGCAGAGCAGTCTGCTCCGCTAGCCAGTGGCTGCCCGGGGGGCTTCTGGTTCAGTGGTGAGTGTTTCTCTGCAACTCTTCCCTCTCTCCTCACGTCCCCCAGCACAGCTGTCTTTCACTCTGTCGCCACTAGGCCATGTTAGCAGCTGTCTGTTCACACGGCTGAGGCTTCTGCTTACTGCTGAAGAAGGTTCACACTCAGCACATGTTGTGTTAATGAGAAGCAGAAAATGTGCCCAAGCCCTGGGGGCTCATACGTCTGACAGTCACTATGGCTATGGGAAAGAAGGCCAGAGTGCAGAGGCGGACCAAGGGAACAGTTCATCCGGTGGACTAGCTCCAGACAGACATACATACATGTGTTTTGTGAAAATATAGTGTGTATATATACACTATATTTAGTAACTTAAGATGAATGATGTCTATATTGGGTTGGATGTCACATTGGCCCTTTTGTGACCCCAGGCCTGAGAATTGGTCTTATGGTCGGGATTGTGAGCTACAGCGGTCCATGGCTGCTGGTTTTCATTCCAATCAAGCAGAGACAGACTTTTTTCCACTTGTCTAATCAGCTGATCTTAATCTCCAAACAGTTCAAGACTTATTTGTGGCATACTCCTGCTTGGTTGGAATGGTAACCTGCCGCTACACTGACCATTGCAGATAAGTGCTGACCCCCGGCTAAGCCAGGTCCACCACTCAGGATTACCATTAATGGAATCTGAAAATGTCTAAAAATCTATACATGTTTACATGGAGGACACCATTGGTGCCTCGTCTCCACCGTTCAAGCCACTTTCAGCACACTTTTCACCTCAGCAGCTTCCTCAGCCTCCGCAAAGCATTCAGACCCCTCACACCAACCCCATGAGCCCCTTGTCCCCCTGCTGTCTCACAGACAGTACCACAGCATCCGCACCTGTCCAGCCACACTGTGCTGTAGCTACTGCCACCATGCTGTCTGACTTAATGCCCAGCCGACCCCCACCACACACTGCTGAATTTTGCACTCTGAAATTGAAACTGAAATTCAGTCTAAGCTGCATCCGGCTCTTGTTTCATCCAAAGTCACTCTTTCTCTTTCTCTCTCTCTCACACAGACACACACACAACTCAAGTTTACATATGCGCTCATGCACCTTTTATCTGTTTACTGCTACCCAGGTTTTACTACCCAGAACACTCTCTTTGCAGTTCTTTATAAATACAGCCCCGCTCACTGCAAATGTATACATACACTTAACAAAGTTTATAACTGTGTATTTATAAGCATAAATATCTGTTAATATGCCATGATTGCATGTAATATATACATGTAAGATTAATGTGGCTTCCTAAAATTCATTATTGCACTACTGTTTCTGCTCCACTATGCTGTTTGCACTCTGTCTTGGTCCAGTTGCACTGTATGTAATTTACGCTGTAAATTGTCCTTTGTACTAAACACTTTCTGTCTTGCATGATTAAATACGACCTTGACGACACACAACTTTATCTTACTGTGCGCTCTGTCTAAAGCTGAGGTAACAATAAAGAAATCGACTTGGCTTGATATTGCTCCAGATAACATGAATTGTTCAGCAAAGCTGACATCCAAATTCAGTCCTTCACCACTGCAGAGGAGACCGTAAAACTGGTCTCTCAGCAGCTCTTCTGAGGGAAAGGGAGAAGGAGTTGGTTGGAGAGAGAAGATGAAGACAAAGGGTCAGAGAGAGGTATGGAAGGCCATGGCCTAGTGCCTGTGATTCCATGGTCCTTGGAGCTTGAGAACAGGATTACTGATTGTTTCATCATTTGAAGGGCAGACTTCGTGTTTCTCTGCACTGTGGGGCCAGAGGTCGCCTTTCATTTTCAGCTGAACACAGTAGCAGCACATCACTTGGCATGGCTATCTGTACAGTGACAGTGTTTTCTAGATGGCATAATTCTTCATGTCTTATGGCTTTATCTTAGAAGCTCACGTCTACTCCAGGCTATGCACTTCTCGAGCCTGACGTGACCTCTTCGGGTCTCCTCACTGACATCTAACTACGGCTGACAATTGAGACATGAACAGATAACACTGCATTAGAAGCTCTTTGATGTTTCTGACTCAGTAAAAGGCACCGCATAAAGTCATACTGATATTCACTGAGCTGAAACAAAAAATCAGACATCATTAAATGGTTCCCCGAACCAGGTGCTGTATGAAATTGCCAGTGGGCTTCTCACAGTTGTGCAAAATTCACATAAACTTTTCCTCACTGTTTGGCAATAGGCCTGTAATGTGCTTCCACTCGGTGAAAATGACTATTAAAGAAAGCCTGTGGTGCTGGGCCTTGTTACGAAGGTATTCTGTTTCCTGAGCTGCGCTGAAGGAAGTACACTTTATGTTCAGCATTAAAGCAGTCCAGATAATTATTTTTACCCTCCCCTGCTCTCAGAAGTAACAAACAGGAATGGTTGAGTCTCTGCTTATGGCATGTATGGCGGTCAGCAGCTGTTGTTTCACACCACCATCATGCTTAATTAATCCAAACCTCCCTTTGTGAAGCACATAGACTAATTAGTCTGGCACAGTGAACTAGTAGTATTTTATTGTCCAGTTTTAGCATGCCATCTGTACCTTGAAATCACATTATATTAGTCTAACAATAAATTATACCATTAAAAAAAAAACAACATATAAAAATATCCGTTGCCCATGATGTCTTAGCGTAGTGCTAGTGTCTTGTTTTATGCTACTTAAAATCTTAAATTGATTGCAATTTTTTGGGGCATTTTACTCCATCACCCACATGTAGTCTCTAGGATGTGCTGTTTATAGAAGTGAAAAAAAGTCCTTCTAGTTGTCATTAGTTCGTGTAACAGCCCCAGAGATAGCTTTGGCCCAAGCCTCCCTCAGACCAATACCAATCAGTGATTTTACACAGAACGTTTCCTGAACTGACCTTTTTCGAGTTAATGATCACGACTCCATGATGATAACTGAGGTGATTGTAGAAGGCAAATTATCTCCCCGTTCTCGCCGTCAAATAACCAATTTGGATTAGTGTCAGTCTCGCGCACTTGCTCAACCTTGACTTGGAGCGGTGGCGGGATCTCCTCAGGTTCATTTCTCCCTCATGGGTGAGCTGGCCTACATACCCGTCTCTGCAGCACACATCACTTCGTTACATTACAGCTAATTATGAGACACCCAAACTCCGTGACCTGTGAGAGACTGATAGAATACAACGAGGGGCATTGAGGTGAGCTTCCTGCATTTTAACGATTCCTTTTGCTTGATTAGCTTCTTCACTGCTCACACCTCCGCCAGAGCGACCGCCCCAGTACCTGAACCTGGATCAAACCCAGACTTACACAGCTCCCGCACAGGCTGAGGCCTGACTAGACCGGCTGGAATAATGTGCTAATGAAGCTGCATGGAAATTGGACGAGTGCATGCACACAGAGGTGTGGAAGTAATAAACGCTGGTCTATTCATAGGAGGAGGGAGCACAGGGGGGCGCCTCACTGACATCTTGAGGGAGTGCAAGCGAGAAGTTATGGTGCATTCAAGTGGTCATCATAAATTGGCAACTTTCAACTTTACCATGAGGAAGATGGACTCGAACAACTGATCAAGTTGGAAATATAAGTGTTAAACTTGTGCAAGATCAGTGTAAATCTACCCTACAGATAAAAAACTGTACAGGCTACAAACACTGCTGCTTTGGTAGCACCCTTTAGGATATGTCTTCAATTTAGTTAGGGAACATCATGTTACCTTATTCAATTCCAGGTATATATATTGACTTCATACAATTCACCATTGGTCTATGCCTGGGAGCACATGTATTGTTCTCGCAGTAAATTCTCCAGTTGGCGATCACCACCCGAACGGCAACAAATACCAGTTTTCAAATGTTTGCACCTCTCCCGAAGTAGCCATATTAAAGTGGTGACACTTTGTCTACCTGTATAACTCCCTGTAACTCTGCTTGACCATGCTTCACACTGCTGGCTAGTGCTGGAGCATCGCTTGGGGAGCCTTGGGGTTGTGCCGTTCCACCGAGCCCCCATCAAGATGGTGCTGGTTGCAATGCCAATAGGTCACTGATCCACAACAGCTTTCGCTTTGGCAGGACAAATGAAGACATGCCATGCCATGTCATGTGAAGGGCTTTTTTCATCATGGTAGATTGTAAGAGTCCACATACAGCAGTTGTTGTTCTCTGGGATGAAATGATGACTTTGTTTTCATGTAATATTCTTTTAGGGATCGGGTGGACCATAGCTGTCTAAAAGTTCTTCACCTTAAATGAGGTTACATTTTCTGTCCTCTGGTCAACATCCTCTACTTACTCTTCCTTACACTTTCCTAGCAAGACATGCACTCTCACCTTCCCATCTCATGCCGTTGTGTATTCAACAGCTGGACACTTGAAGTGACTTCTGTCTGAAGCAAGGACAGCAGGATGGTCTCCTCTGAGAAGCAATGCTGTAGTGTTCTACAAGCTACCTGTATGTGCCTGTGTTGTTGTGTGAGAGGATTTGGGGTGCAGTGAGGCGAGGCAGGGTCAGAAGGGTAGAGGAAACATATCCCTCTCTCCATGTGCTCCTCTGATCAGATGTGACAGGTGTGCATGCAGGAAATATTCATAAGACATTGATGTGAATCAAAGACGATCGTCAAATGTACAATAGACACAATCTTTGGCTCAGGCTACGGCTTTTAAACTCTCTCAGAGCTTGAGCTTTGAAGAATTCTTTGGGTTCCCTGCTGGCTCAGCTGGAGATGTCAAGCGTACTTGCCGTGATATTTAACCGTAAGCCGAATGCAGTCAGAGTGAGTACACTTTGGTCTTGGCCAACCATGTGCACCTTTGTGCAGGTTGCAGTCACATCAATGAGGCACAGAATGTTTCATAGACTGGTAGGACTGCGCAGAACTTTCTTATGCGTTTTTTTTTTCTCCCCCTATTGTATTACATATTAAATGTCGATCCTTGTTGTAGGCATTCATTTTATGGAGTGAAGGGATCACGTCTCCCTCAGTGTTTGGAGGGTGGTGAATTGTCACTTCAGTGATGTTTGTGTTTGTTAACAACATCCATGCTTTCTTTTAACCATGTGCTGTGATTGCTTTTCTCACACACACACACACACACAGACACGCACGCACGCACGCACGCACACACGCATGCTGTGTATGAGGCTGTGCACGTTGATGGTGAGAGATGGAGCCGTTGTGCACTGTGGGAAGAAGGCAGAGGGCAGTGTGAGCCTGTGAACAATGTTCTGCTTGGAAACTTTGGTTTAATTTATGTTACTTTGACACGTACCACCTAACCTAAATTTTCCGCTACAGCAGTGGCCTCTTTCAGCAGAATATGCCCTGCCACACTGCAAAAATGTTCAGAACAGTTTGGAGGAAGATGACAAAGAGGTGTATGTGGCCAACATATTCCCCGGATCGTAATCTGATTGAGCGTCTGTGGGATGTGCTGGATAAAGTACTCATATCCATGGACACCCAACCTCACAACTTACAGGAGTTAAAAGATCTGATATCGTAGTTCCAGATACCACAGCACACCTTCAGAAAGGTGTGTGTGTGTGTGTGTGTGTGTGTGTGTGTGTGTGTGTGTGTGTGTGTGTGTGTGTGTGTGTGTGTGT
>JBBIGA010000126.1:5259941-5273672 GCA_037576975.1 Alestes dentex
TATATTCTGTATTTAAAGGGCCAGTGTTACCTATATATATCTTCCCTTCAGATGTGCAAACTAAGCCTCAAAAATACAAGCCATTCTGTTGTTACAGCTACAGCTTGCACAGAAATTTACCTGCCTGCATGAGACAAGAGAGTGTGATGAAATGAAAACTAGAAGGACAAAACAAGCAGAGACAGAAATAGACTGGTTGCTTTACTTTGCTTGCTTGGTCATTGAGTACTTGAAGTGGATTTTGAGAATTTGAGAATTGCCCTGCTGAGAGAGATGGTGTGTGCAGATGGGTGGACATTGTGTCTGCTATAATAGAGATATGCTGATATCGATTGGTGGGGAGGTGTGGAGGTGAGACCTATTTCATTCGCTCAATAAGAGCGGCGGTATCAGAGGCTCCACCGTGCTCTGCCCTCCTCCTTTATTCCCGCCTACCAGCGGCCATTCAGCTCACAGGAAATGATCAATGAGCTACTATATGAGCATGTGCTGCCGCGCCCCCTACTTATGTAGTAATTATAGCAGCTCTTGCACCAAAAAGACCCGCTTCGCTCACGTGGCCTGCCAGTGATTGGAGTCCTAAGGCACATGTGTGGGCGAGATAAAGACCGTTCATCACATGGAATGACTTGCAGCAAGCAGGCATCAGAGTGCAGATTGCAGCAGGCGGGAGCAGGGCTTCAGAAACTGCCTCTGACTCACTCCACTCCTACCCGCTCCGCTGATGAATGAGCCATGAAACTCCATGCGTTAGCCCATCCTCTCAGCTGCACTCACAGCACTGACTTACAATATGGCCATTAAAAAAACACCCCATTCTGCATTCTTTCACATTTTTGGCCCTCGTCACTGAGGCACAGGATTACTGAACCTAAGCTGTAAAAATGGATTCATTGTTTTCGTAATGTTACCAAAATGCCAACACATTTAAATATATCCACCTACCCAACTTATTAACTTATTGCTTTTATGTATGTTTGCATGTTTGCTTAATCACTCCTAGACCTCTCCTTATGGACGCACAGTATTATATAGTAGTTATAATCAAATACCTCAGTAACCCTAACCCTAGCCCTAGCCCTAGCCCTAGCCCTAACCTTAGGCTCAATCGATGGAGCAACGGAGCAAGTTTGATAAGGCCTCGTCCACACGGGCGTCTGAATCAGGCGTTTTTCGGGCGTTTGTGGCGCCAGGTGAGCGCGGACTGAGCGCGACCGTTTTTCTGCTCATTGGAGTGAACCACAGCGTCCACACGGGCGTTCAGCCCCGGCGCTCAGGCAGCTGCGCGTTCAGGTGGCGTCAAAAAAACGGTGCATGCAACGTCGTCTTGGCGTCGATTTCTGCCGAAATCTTCTCCTGCCTGCAGTGCCGTATCAGGACGGTTTTTAAAACAATAATGTCGGTTGTAAGTTTTAACAAAGAATACAACTTTGTTTTTAGTGTAGAGCTACAATATTTTCAATGTAGAACAAATCAAGATGTCCGACATGTAAACAGTCTGGTGAGAATAATTACTGCCCCCACAGGTGAATACACGAAACTACACATCGGGCTGCAGGCTGGCGTTAAACAGCTTCAGACGAACGCTAGTGTAGCGCCTCACTGAAGTCAATCAAACGCAGCTGCAAAACGCAACAAAAACGCCTACAGCATTCAGAGCGCGTTCATTTATCCAAGATTCAAACGTCCGTGTGGACGAGGCCTAAATCAGGTGAGCAGTTGATGGAATTTCACAAATCCATGCAAAGGCCTGAGGCATCAAGATGAAATCTGAATTCTTCTAACCAGCTCACAAAAAGAAGTACTGTTTACAAACAAAACAAATTTTGATGACATTTAAAGCTCTCATGTTTGTTAGCACTTTTCTAATGTTTTTTTTTTTACATTACATTTACATTTACACCTACCCAACTTACACAAGGTTAACGTTGCACATTCGTATTATAAGGAGTCCAGGAGTGTTTCAGCCTGGACTGCTTTTTTGAGGCACACAGGAGAGGAGTGAGAATAGAGATATTTATATCTTCATCAGTCAGTCATAACATTTAAGCCACTGACTGGTGAAGGGAATAACATTGATTATCTCATTACACTGGCACCTGTCAAGGGGCGAAATATTCGACAACGACTGAACAGTCAGTTAATGAAGATCATGTGTCGGAGGCAGGAAAACGGGCAAGAGTAAAGATCTGAGTGATTTTGACAAAGGCCAAATTGTCATGGCTAGACTACTGGGTTAGAGCATCTCCAAAATGGCAGGACTTGTTGGGTGTTACTGGTGTTCGGTGGTTCATAAGTATCAAAAGTAAAGACGACTGGTAAACCAGCAGGCTGATGAGAGGCAAACACTCATTGATACGCATGGGCTAAACCCTCTGGTTCCATATACTGTGGCACAAACTGATGATAAAGTAATGTTGGCTTTGGTGGAAAGATGTTCATCACAGTTAGCTGCATATGGGGCTGCTGAATCACAGACCAGACACAGTAAGCCCATGCTGACCTTTGTCCACTGTGAAAGCCACCTACTACGGACAACAGATCTTACAATGGAAGAAGCTGGCCTGCTCTGATGAATCATGTTTTGTTTTACATCACGTGGATGGCAGGGTGCGATGGCACCAGGGTGCACTATGGGGGGAAAAAGGCAAACTGGTGGAGGCAGTGTGACGTTCTGGGGAATGATTGGAAACCTTGGGTCCTAGCATTCGTGTGGGTGCTACTTAGGCAGATGATATGTGTCAAAACATTGTTGTAGGACTAGATCTGCAGTACACCCCTTACAGCCCTATTCCTTAGTGATAATGGACTCTTTTAGTAGGATAATGCAACCCGCCACACTGCAAAAATTGTTTAGGTAAGGGTTTGATGAACATGACAAATTCCTCAGATCTCAATACAATCAAGCAACTGTGGGATGTGCAGGATGAACAAGTCCAATCTGTGGAAGCTCTACCTCGCAACCTACAGGACAAGCATTGTTACATACAATTTCACAGATGTCACAGTTGGAGCTCAAGAAAAGATAAAATGCAAGAATAATGTGGGGTATGGCCCCTTTAATATTGTAATTAAGGATGCACCAAGCTGATATACTGACTCACTCTTGGGAACTTGGGTCGGTTATGTGTCAGGTGCGACCAATTCACATTTTGATACTGGTTCTTAGACCCTGTGCACACGTATCCAGATGTGTTTTGTTTTTTTTTCTCTGAATTTTAGCCTGCCATTCATGTGAAAGTAACGTTTTCAGTCACTGAATGTGCTGGGTTTTGGAAAAGCTCTCCAAGGTAGAGATTTTTGAAAACTTCCGTTCTCAGTGCTTTTGAGTAGACAGATCAAACTTTTGAGAGCGCTGGCATCATGCTGGTAATTTCTGCATACTTGCTGAAGGTTTCACTTAATGAGCATCCAGAGCACCGTCTGAATACGGCTGCCGACTGGGTTGTTTCTGTGTTCCCGACAGTGTAAGGGTTGTTTGTAACCTAGTTTAGCTGTACTTTATCATTTTACTGCAGTGCATTATCACTATCTTTAAAATGAACCGTTGATTGCGAATATTGAAACTGTCTCACTAATTCTCAAAATCTAGATTCATGTGGACGGTGTGCACTAAACAATCCCACAGCAAGTGCTTGGGATGCTCTTGACTTTAATGAGCTGGTATTTTCTGGCATGTGTTTGTGAGAAATATCGTAATTCCAGTATGATGATCAACAAGTCATGCCGCTGTCAGTTTTGTAGAAAATTCCTTTTTGTTGCACACTCTATATTTTGTGTACTATGAAAGCTTGCAATGTTTTTTTAATGAGGTGTACATCAAATATGATATGTAATTACTGTTCCCCACCGGGCAGGCGTGCCTATGTCAGTGTTTGAATGATCAGGCTTTTGTGCTCTCACTTAGGTGGGGAGATTTTCAAAAAGGCTGGATTAAAATCTAGATATAACCCTATATTGTTAAAAGATATCTGCATAGGATGAGGCCTTGGTCATGGTCATTATGAAACTGAAGAAGCATTGCGGTGTATGGGTGTCTCCCCTATGCCTCCTTAACAATAAACACTTGTGGCACAGACACACAGTGATTATGGATGAGAGGTTTTGTGTGCATGTGTTGGTCTGTGTCTGGTAGAACTATGTTTCAGTGGTAACTTTGAATAGAAAACATTTTCATGTATCTTCTTCACTTTACTTTGAAAGTATGTGAAAAGAAAACACCCTTAAAAAAGGGTGAACAAGGAGATGAAAAAGCTTTAATAATCAGACTGCAGTGAAACAAGCCGCACGCCATTAGCTAGGCCATGCACTATCCCATACACTAGCTGTTGTCTTGCGGCATTAAAATAATGGAGCATTTTGGAAGGCTTGTTCGGGCTGTAATTGGGTCAATGGACCCTTAAGAGTTGGAGAGGAAAACGAGGGGAAAATGGAGAGGAGAGGAGGAGAGCAAGGCTTTATCTTTAATGCTAGGATGAACACTTCACTTTAGCAGCTTTTGACGCCTGTTGTTAATGGTGAGGCATGTTCATTAAATAGCAGGAAGATCGTCAGAGAGGTCTAACGATAATGCTAAACAGAAGCTTAGCATATTAACCAGCAATCCTCTAAATATTTCTAGCAGGAGGATGTGACCTACAGCTATAGCCAGTGCAGCCAGTGTCAGTTAGTTTAATAACCAGAAAATATGCAAAGAACTGCTTTATTACATTATCACACAATTTTTGTTTCTCATTTTAATGTTGGAGGTTTTTTTTATGTATGTTTGCTAGTGATGATTGTGATCGGCACGTCTGTTGGACTCCCAGTGGTGACTCTGAACAGAAATAAAAAAAAAAGTGATTTAATGTTGGGGTTTAGTATAAGGTATTTTTTTTTTACATGTATTATTTAATATTTAATTTATAACATTTTTTTAAAATATATATTTACTGTTTTAAATTCAGTGAGAAACAAATCACATCTTTTCCTTTTTATTTTGTTTTATTAGGCCACGCATTACTGTCCACAAATGTTCACTTTATGATTGAGGGGTTGATACATATTGGCCCAGTTTCCAAGACTGAGATTAAGCCTAGTCTTGGACTACCTTTTCCCACTCAATGGAAAATCTCTACTCAGAGCGCTATTTAATCCAGGCCTAGGCTTCATCCCTGTCTGGGAAACTGACTGATTATGTGATGTAAGCAAAACTCTTTGCATCCCAGTCAAAAAGCTCTCCTGTAAATGATGTGACTGAATGAACATAAACTGACGAGGTGAAAAGGATCAGTTCGGGTTAACTTTAAGACGTCACCTGTACAGAGAGCTCAGTCAGCGCCACTGCCAGTTTTATAACCAGGAAGATCATGACATGCAGTGTCTCTTACCAGGCACGCATCTTCACATCAGGCATAAATGACACTAATGATCACAGGGTCGCTGACTGCATTTTAGAATCTCATGTCATACGGAGAGAAGCATAATGTGGTTGCGGGCCTCCAGTATCTAACGGGACACCTGATAACATCAGAAAGCTGCAGACACTGTTTGTGGCTGTGGGCGCACTAACGTGTTCTTTATGCTTATGTTCGCTCCCTGCTGGTGCTTTCATGATTAGCAGCAGAGGATGGCAGCATTTAGACGAAGCCTTGGTGAGGCTTGATTATCCGCTAGTAGAACCATAAATCTGCAGTCAGTGATAGCAGCATGCGCAGGCAGAGAGATTACTAAGGTTAGGCAATATTGCTGTGGTAGAGTGTTTTGGTTTTTTTTTTTTTTCCTAAGCAGCCATTATGGATGTTACGAGTCTGGCAATTAATAAAGCTCACAGCTGCAATTAGTTCCTTTTATCGTACAGCAGGATTAAATAGTGCTTTCGCCTGGCTTTATGGCAGCCTCGTGTCAGAGAGTTAGGTCTGTAAACGTGCTTGGTCGGAGTTGAGTTTATTAATTCACTTGTTGACATCTTTGAGTTACATGACTACGCGGTCGTTTTTCTGGATTAAAGAGGCTTCATTCTTGTGGTGTGTTAATAGCCAGAGTGGGTGATCCATGGATCCACCTGCTGTCCAGCTCTCACTTTCTCTCTCGTTTTGGAGCTTTCTTTCCAAAGCACTGGGAACTTTTCTACTTTCAAGATTAGTGTTAGATTATTATAATGTTAAAAGAGCACTGGTGCTATGCACAACACTGTTGATGCATTGATCACACAAGCACATAAAAAGCACATAAATAAAGACATGCAGGGACACTGTAAGCTCTAGGGGGTGATGCAGCCTTTACCTTTTGCATCTAGAGATTCATTGGTTCAGCACTGACCCAGCAATGCTTTCACCCGAACCAAAGTGTTACTTGCTCCAGACTTTTCTCTATTGTGTAAGGCCATTATATGAGAAGAGGAACAGTGCTGTTGCCATGCATGTCCCATACAAACCTAGAAACTGAAGATATATAAACGTTTTTGGACACTTTATCTTCTGGTAAGTCTAGGCCAGGGCTTCCCAAGCTTCCCAAGTCAACAAATGTTGTGGCATACCATGATAAAAGAACGAAATGTGCGTAGGTGTACACTATTACATACACACTGGGATTGTGGAATAGAATAATGTTAAAATTATAATGTGCAGCAATATAATATTACATATATGCCCTGACGTATATGTAATATTATATTAACTAACATATATGCCCTGTATTTAATACAGTCAGCTCTTACCCTCTGACTGAAAATATTAATATATTTCATATTAATATTAATATGGATATTACTCCTGTCTCCTTTTTAAATTAGTTCGGATCCTTGATGTCAGCTCGCTTAGTAGGCTGGCACTGGACTTGGATCGTCACTGCTCTTGACAAAACAGTCTCTGGAGCCTCTCCAGGAAGTAACCAGTCATGAGTGAAGAACAGAAGTATTTTGTATGGCTGTCTGGTGCCATGTTGCTTCAAAGTGTCAAAAATAGACTAGACTTTGAGTGCAGCAACCATTCAGTTGTCATTTGAGGAAAAACTCAACAACTGCACCTGTGCACGGGACCTTGCTTGAGGTGCACAGCAGGTATAAAAAGCCACATGGAACACACCGGCACCCTTTGGAAACAGCAGAGGCTCAGAAATGAGTGCTGATTCTGCTCCTGGGGGCAGACAGTCTCAAGTACATCCTGCCGCAACATACCTGATACAAATAACTGGCTGACTATCGGTTCGCTGCCCACAAATGAGTTCTTTCATAGCAACTGTTGCCAGGGTGGACAGAAATGACATAACATTAAAATGCCTGAGGAGAAGGAAATAATTTTTTTTCAAATGATCTTTCTTTTGGAGGCCTGAGAAAGGTTGGGATGGATCAGGTAGGATTTTTGTAGCATCACCAAGCAGACATCAGCTTGGTGATGCTAGCAAATTTTATTGTTTTTTTTTTTATTAAGCTTTTCTTAAGCTACAATACAGTCAGCAAGGGTGATACTGGAAGTGCAACATTGCGTTGTGAAGCTGAATGTAAATCCATCAGGTTGAGAAAGACGTTCTGTAAAACTTGTATGAACTTGAAAGAATGTAGCTGTGAGCAGAGCTTTGGTCAGTTATGAAGCTCCTTGTGAGTTTGGTCAGGCAGTTGGGATTAGTTGAAACTAATTACTTGGTCTTCAAAAGCAGATCTAGGGGTCGAAAGATCCTTCAGGTTAAGAGTTCTTGAGGTCTTCTTTAAAACAGCATCCTTTTTATCCAAACTGGTGTTCTAATTGCTGTACTAGAGTCATTCAATTTAAGTGTCCTTTGTTATTAGCTTGTACTGAGCAGGTAATCTATGAATATACATCTGATTGTCTGACCAGTACGAGTGGGTGGCCCATGTACGGGTTGACCTCGACGGTTTAGTTCAGCCTATAATCAGCAACTCTGTCCATTCTTTTCTGGTCTTTAGCTGTGCTGCCGAGACACACTCTGAATTATCATGGAGCTGGGAGTGATGTGGGAGGCAGGAGGGAAGCATTATTATGTAAAGCAGCTCATCTGCGCTGTCTGTGGTCATCTGGGCTCTTAACATCAGGCACCGGAACAGCAGGCATCTGTCATCCTCCCCCGCTGTGCCAGCCGGATGGCTAGTGCCCAGGAGAGAAAGAGAGAGAAAACGAAGTTTAAAAGGCAGTCGGTAGTCATTGACAGCCTTACAGCTACAATGCTAATCCAATGAACTACGGCTTTTGTCTTCTTTTATACTAGCATGCCCTTTTTAAAAAAGCCGTGCTCATCACTTTTTTCTGTACTTCGAAAACTAACACAGACACTTCTGTAAAGGCCATGACACGCTGACCCACTATCCCCCAACAAACACAAGCATTCTGTCAGCTGTTGGCTGTATACTGCTCCAGAATAAGACCCAACCAGGCAACAAAAAAACGTGTGAATAAGAGAGGACATTTTAGAAACTCAGCAACTGACCTAACCTTGCTTCACTCACTGATGTGCTCTGTTTGCAGCCAAAGTTATGGGGTTGGACAAACTTTTCAGATTCATCTCAAACTTAATCAACCTCGAACTAGTGCATCAAACTATAAACATCAAATTACCTAAATTTAGAGTGCCCAGCGTAATTTATAAGACTTGGCCACTGAGGAGAGTGTATTTTACCACATTGTTCATGTGGATTTGACACTAGGTTCGATCTGTGCATTACACAATAATTTTGTACTTTTGCAAGTCCTTTCATCGCTTTCACTCCTCCTCATTTTTGCAAAAGATTTTTGAGCTAGTGCTAAGATATAATGAGCTAGTGCATTATAATTTCCGATGAGATGGTTTCAGATTTTTTGTCAGACATTTTGGTTTGATGGTGTTTATCGGAGGGTTTCGGGTCAGAGAGCTCTGAGCTTGAAAGAATGATTTCATGATCTGCCATGGGTTGGTTTCATTTTTCTTTTTCCCCCACAGCCACAGGGACTTAAAGCCTGAGAACCTGCTGCTAGATGAGAAGAACAACATTAGGATAGCAGACTTCGGCATGGCCTCTCTGCAGGTGGGGGACAGCCTCTTGGAGACCAGCTGTGGGTGAGTACAACCGACCAGCGCTCTGGACAACCACAGCAGTAGTGGCTCACCCCAACCAAGTGGACAACAAAAGTATTTTGTGGATGATTTAATTGGTTTTAGCTCTATAACTGACATTCACTAATGGTGTTGCATCCTTACTTCTTGCTCTCTTTCTCACACACGCACTCAAGTTCTCCTGCTCCTAAATTGACATTCACGATAGATGTACACTACACAACATTTAGCTAATTACTGAAACTGTCAAAAGTTGTTTTTACTTGTTAATAGCAGGAATGGTAGAAGCAAGTGTGCTTTATTATAGACTGCATACCATACTTTATTATAGACTGCATCTCTTTCTCCTTATTTCTTGCTTTTTCTCTCACACACGCTCTCATTCTCATGCTCTTAAACTGACAGAAAGTGAGCCGCCTCTCTCATTACTTGCTGTGAGCTGAGGGCCGTTGCTGGGTGAAGGTATTGCTGGCTCAGGAGCGGAAGCGCACCTTTAAATGAAATTAGCTGTTATGAACACAGTATGGCCTCTCCTCCTCCCAATAGGTTTACTCTAATGAGGTCAGCAGTGTATGAGGAGGAAGAGAGACAGCTGCTTTAGGTACTGCACACACCAGCTCTCTCTCTTCCTCTCATCCGTTTTGAAGAGCTCCACTGAAGAAACTCTGGTCATGGATCAGGGTTGGGACACTCCTGAATACCAGAAAACTAGTACTAAAACAACAGTACTCCATATAAGAAAGAGGTAGATTTATTTAGATAAATAAATATTGCTGCTGCAATAAAGCCACATAACACATTTTGCTTTTATTCATGTATTTTGAGTTGACCCTTACAACGTATAGTAATTTCGTGACAAATAACCAGGTTGAAAAGCAAACAAAAGGTGTCATTAACAGGTATTACATGAAGAATGTCTTTCCTTCTCCTATAAAGCATTTGAGAGATTTTCTTAGTTGTGTGCTATTGTGGTAACTTGACGGTAAGAAGAGTGGAAGAGGGTCGTGGGCACCGGGTCTATATACCAGCAGCAAAAGCATGGATATAAACATTCATTAGTTTGCTCTTCGCTGTGAAGATCTTTGGAGACTTTCTCTGTTGTTTTCAGATCATTGAATGAAAGCAAGATCACTGTTGCTATGCACTTCTTTGTCGATACACAGACCACACAAGCACAAAGAGTGAAGATACACAGGGACACTGTAAGCCTCAGGCATTCTCTAGCCTTTACCTTTTGAAATAGTCTAGGGGTTCAAAGGTTTCCTGAGTTCAGCTCTGACCCAGCGTACCTTTTATCCAAACCTTTGAGTCCTGCTTGCTCCACTAGAGTCATCCAGTCCCAATATCCTGCCCCGTATCTTCATAATGCAGGGATACACAGGGCATGTGTGTCACATAGCAGCCCCTGGTACCATGACTCAGCAGTGGAGATCAGAATGAATCGGTGTTTGCACCATCAAACATAAAATCCTGCCCTTGCCTTACTGGACCGTCCCCTTTATTGTTATATATTTGAATTTATAATATTTCTTACATTTTTTAAAACTCATTACAGAGATAGGGACTATGCTGACATGATACAGACTCATTAAGGCTACAGAGAATAAGGCTGATGTCACTATCTGAGTAATACATGTTATCTGACTCACGCTTCCTTGAGTGAGATACTGGTGCTAATGACAAAACCTGACATCGACAGGGAGATGCTAGTGCTAACGACTATGACAAGTTCTTGGTCATGACATTAACACAAAGATACTAGCGCTGAGGACAAATCCTCACGGCATCCCTTTACAGAACATTAGCATATCCAAAAATATCAAAATTTGTCTAGATTTATTTATGTCAATTAAAGTGTACCGCACAATGTGACATCATGTGAACAATGTGTTCACGTGACAAGAAACGACACGTAACCACACCTTTTTTCACATGATAACACTTCATTTTCACATGTGTACGAAAAATAATGTGATGCGCGCAAAGGCCATTTGTTTATTTGCATATGAAATCCCATCACAGATATGCTAACACAGATGACAAACTCTCCTGTCATCAACAGCGAGACGCTAGCACTAATGACAAACTCCCAGTCTTCAACAATAATGCTAATGACAAACCCTCATGACATCAACGCAGAGATACTGAGCCTCATCACATCACCACCGGGATGCTAACCGCGATGACAAGCCCTCATCACATCAACAGGGAGGTGCTAGCATTAATGACAATGACATCATGGCATCATGTAAACACTGATTATGGTGTACTCTCTGTCTGCTGCTTTGTATAACGCTGTAAATGGAGGCGTATTATTGGTTATCTCAAATTGGTCACCGAGGACCACTCTCTTTTTGATCCTCCTTTGATGTGTGTGAGGTAATCATCATGTCATTGCGTGAGGACTAATGAAGCTCTGCTGGGGGTTCTTGATAGACTTCAAACAGAGTGACACCTCTTCCAGCACGGAGATGACAGGCGTTAATTAAGTACATTCATCTCTGACATCTGCACTACAGGTGTGTGTGTGATGACGGAGGGTTGCTGTAGGTGTTCTATCTGCCCTTGAGATTGATTGACAAAACGTAGCTAATGACTCCTTAGGGTACGGCGAGGGAATTTGCTTCTCCCTCGGCAACTGAGGCCTATCTTTACGACTCAAACATAGAGGTGTCTGCTTTTCACTCACTCAGCAGTATGCGGTGATGTGTTTTGACAGCAAAGCTACGGCACCTCTTTAGTCGAAACGACTGAGAGCTCCTAGTGATTCTGTTCTCACACAGACACACAAAACCGCACACACCCAAACTTTAGTAGTGGCACGTCAATCAAAACCCCAACCACTGCTTTTAGTCTTTCATGGCCCTTTAAATTGGCTTCCTAACGTTGGTCTCTTGTTGTTGTTGTTATTGTCGTTGTTGATGGCTGCTGCGTAAATGAAAGAGGAAATGAGCTCTAGCGAATAGCTCGGAGAGGATTAATGCGCTGACACTCTTCCCCGTGGGGGTTCCCTCAAAAAGCCCATTCATTCTTTTAATGGCTCTCTATTTATCTCACATTCCCTCTCATATCCGCCAGAAATCCAGCAGAAAGTTTTGTTCCAGTGATATCCCTGTCTCATATTTAATATCCCAGAGTTGCTTGTTTGAGAGGAAAGAGCTGAGCAGTGCTGCCTGCGGTTTCTTGCATCCTACAAAAGTTGCGTTAATCAAAGCTCCTAGATGATGCTGCCCGAAAGGGATCATTTCACTCGGGGCATGTCAAAGGCAATATGTTTGGGTTTCACAACAATAAGAATAAGAGGAACACAGAGAGCCTAGATTTCGGTGTCGGAAAATTACAAGTTAAATACGCTTCCCTAACTTAATATGCATTGCGGTGTCTCTGTGTCTCTAGTCATTAGAAATGAAGTAGGAGCTGTTTCCGGTCCGAGTGCAATGCGTCCGCCGGCTTCGTGATCACACATTTTCTCTTTTGGACATCAGCCTCTCTACTTCTCTTCTAGTTTGAACTGGAGGGTTTTTTTTCTGTGGCTTTTTTTTTGTTTGCCTTGCATCCTAAGTACGCTTAGTGTTGAATCTCTTTGTATAATGAGGGACATCACTCGCGAACAGTATGTGGATATTAGCATAGCCTCTTGCTTATGAAGGCAGCATGTGAAGTTGTTGCAGGTGTCAGCTAGAGCGTTTGTTATAGTGAACCTTGACAGCTTGCCAGCCGTGTTACCGTTATTCCTCCTGAATGCGTCTGACAGCAATGTGTCTAACGAAAGCCCCTTGTTCACACACAGTTGAAGGGATCTGATCAGTGCAGCAGCAGCACACAGTAGAGGAGGATTATTCAAGACAGATAAATGATCAGGGAGCATGGCAACACATAATAAAGGAATTACCGGGACATTTGTATGTCTCACCGTTAGGCTCCGGATCATCTGCAACCTGTTTCCTCCACCAGCCATTTTAGGAGAATCTGTCGTATTACAGCAGTGCAATTATTACAAGGTCCCCACCCATGAGAGACCGATAACTAGAAGTGACTCATGTTCTCCTGTCTTTGTCCGCAGGTCACCTCACTACGCCTGTCCTGAGGTCATCCGGGTGAGTGTGTGCTGACAGAGCCTGCTAATGATGTTACATATATGTCTTTTCAATTGGTTGTGTCTAACCTCTGTTTTTCTCTCTTTCTCTTTTTCTCTCAGGGGGAGAAATATGATGGGAGGAAAGCAGACGTATGGAGCTGTGGGGTCATTCTCTTTGCTCTATTGGTGGTGAGTCCTGGCTAGTTCCCTTTAAAAGCTTCATATCAGCACACTGTCAGTTGCTGTCATTAGAAAAGGAAATTAGAACTTTTCTTACTTTTCACTTTGTGGAATGCTGTTCCATTATTGTTTTTTGTTTTTGTTATTGTTGTTATTGTTGATGAATGTGTATTGGTTTTGGTAAAAAAAAAAAAAAAAAAGAATGCTTTTTAGCTCTTGAAAACTACTAGCAGCAATAGTAGCTCCTCCCGGACAAACAGACCTTGTGGTCAGGGTTGAAAGCATTGTAAATTAATTACCGTGTTCATATTTCATAAGCCACCAAACTATCAGTACAAGGGTGAATACATCCTCTCCAGTTTAATAGTGGCTCATATTTATCTCTTCTCTTCTCTTCTCTTCTCTTCTCCTCTCCTTTCCTCTTCTCCTCTCCTCTCCTCTCCTCTCCT
>JBBIGA010000126.1:5297870-5332529 GCA_037576975.1 Alestes dentex
TCTCTCTCTCTCTCTCTGTCTCTCTCTCTCTCTCTCTCTCTCTCTCTCTCTCTCTCTCTCTCTCTCTCTCTCTCTGTATATGTATATGTGGAGATGGAGACTGACTGCTGGTTTTGCCACAGTATTTTCAGAGTGGACCACATCTCTTATATATTACAGACATAGTGCACTCTTGCTGAAAATAAGTTGCCAAAACCAGCAGTCTGTCTCCAGACAGGTATTTTGTAAAAGAGGAATTACTTGTCTTGGGTAATAATCATCCATTGATGAAAAAAGCCTCTGTGCACTTAAACCCAATTCTCACAGCTTCACACCTCTCATAAATGTGCTTAAATATCATTGTGAGGAATGTCTGGCACCGCCAAGCCTTTTAGTTTTCTGCTCTTTCTCTCTCCTGCTCTCTCTCTCTCTTTATTGGAATCTCGATCATGTCCACCTCCCACTATGACTCTTCTTGCCACACATGCTGCACACAAGCCAACGGTCTGAAAGTTTTCTCTCATGCTGTGCAGCGCCTCGTCTCCGGCACTCTTTTCTTTCCTTTGTTTTTTTTCTCTCTTTATTTATTCTTCCGTAATGCGTTGAGCTTTCACTGTACCAGCTGGACAGACCTGTTTCCTCTCTGCCTCCTCTGCTCTCTGGCTCATAAATGTTTTCTTCGTGTGTGAAAAAAAAGGGCTTGCCTGCTCTTTCACATTACTATAACAGATAGAAGTCGTATTCACAGAGGAGGAGAGTTTCTTAGATTGCAGTTCATTTTAATGAACTTAATTAAGGTAACTCCTTCACTCACTGTAGGTGCTTTATCGAGCTTGCATTCAACTTACATGCAAGCGAATGTCTATTAAATTCAGTTTTTCCTAATTCTAACCTTTGTCCTAATCCAAATTCTAACCTTTAAGGCATCATTCACAATAGGATCCAAATATTAAGGCTCTCTAAAAACAAATAAGACTGAAAAATTTATATATCAGTTCCTACTAAATTGTTTTTAGGTTTTATTGTAAATGACTATTTTTTTTTATTGTAAAAGTCCTTCATTGCACTGCAGCAGAGGCCGGGTCACGTCCAAGTATGCAGATGCTGGAAGCTGATTTTGAATTTGTCAATGAAAATTATGTAGTGTTCATGAAAATAGTGCCCACCATTTGTGCTGTATCCGTGCTGCAAAATGTACAAGAAAGCGAAAGCGAGGGTTGTTGCCTGCTACTATTTGACATGAAATGACATCAAACTTTACAGCATTTATAGGTAATTCAGAGCAAAACAAAAATGAGAACATGAGACAAGAATGAGGACATGAAAAAGACAGTTAATCAGATTACATATATATTATTTTCAGGATTACATTGCAGCGCTCTTGGTTATTTTCTTGCTTGTATTCATCTCTGTGTGCTATATCTGTCCACTAAATGGACAGATATAATGCTTGCCACAGTGAGCTCTCACAAAAGAAAAAAACATGTTTATTATGGCAACTGTGTTTTTAGATCTAGCTTTAAATTTCACTTTTTTTATGCAGTGGGTTTCAGGTTGCTTTCAGTTTTTGTTTCAGTTACATATCACATTATTAACCAGGCAACCAGTAATCTGTAGCAGAAAATAAGCTTCCTAACTCTAGAAAAAGTGTCAAGCAGTTTCAGTGCAACAAATCAGTTTAGTGATGAATTACCTTCTATTGTTATATTCTGCTGTCTTTTAAAGATTTGAATTCATAAACAGATGAATTATTATTCATAAACAAAAGCATGTATGTAAAATAATTAAAGGTTGTTTTCTAAATTATGTTATACAGAAACCCCCCACTTTCACGCGGATCAGCAGTCGCCGTTTCAGTCAAACGCGGATTTTTTTTCTGTGAAACCCCCACACTAACGCGGAAACTGCAGATATCCGCCGCATTTTTTTGCTTTTGTGAGTCCGGGCCTCGTCCGCCACGCCCCCTCGTCCTCATGCTGGGTTGCTAAGCGCCGCCCCCCAAACATCACAACGTCACAACTTCTTTCGTGGCAATATATAATTGTTCATGCATTTTAGTGCTAAATTATTAAGAAAAATAATATGCACTAATTTGGTAACATAAATATTAACGTACATTCAGCTACATTTCTACATAAAAAGTAACTATAAATGTTTTGTTACTCACGAAAGAAACACAAAGAAAGCGCGTCTTGGGATGCTGAAATAGCTGAACTCAGAGGCGGGAGGTTTGAAAGTAACCAGTCGGAGAATGTTATTTATTTATCCTTGCTGCTGATTGGCTGGTGCCATTTGACGCATCCCTTGCTGTACTCAGAGGCGGGAGGTTTGAAAGTAGCCAATCGGCGAATGTTATTTATTTGTCCTTGCTGCTGATTGGCTGCAGCCCTGTGACTCACGTGTGGCAGCTGCTGTCCAGAATTTCCACCGCGGAACGTCTTGAGTGTTCTCGTGTTTTTCGTTTTGCTCTTTTTAAAGCCCTGTATTTTTATTACTGTAAATTAAATGATTTATTACTTTGTTTACATACTTATACCAAAGAAAATGACAGCGCATGCCAAAGAAAATGCACATGCATGAATTACAGTTTAAACTGTACAGTACGAATACAGGTTTATCTTTACATTTTCTTTGAGGGTAATGAGTTTTAAATGAAATTAAAGTGTTTTGGGAGCATATTTGGGGGCATATTTAGGGTTTACCCTTTTAAAAAATAGGCATTTTTTCACTATAGGCGGGTGCTCTTGGAACGTAACCCCCGCGAAAAGCGGTGGGTTACTGTATTGGCTTGTAATGCGTTTCATTATGTTTGTATCCTTTTTGACACAAGACTCAGCTGCGAATCCTTTCATTATAGAGTAGATTGGGTCAGGAATCCTTTACACAGTATACTCACCTGCCTGACCAGCTCTACACTGCTGTCTCACATTGTGAATGCTGTGAGTTCTGTGTATTTATGTAGCGCGTAATGGCATAATTTGCTTTCTGCTTTCAGACTTGCCAAAAAGTCGTGGTTCGGTAACTTTATCAACCTGGAGAAAGAGGAGCAGATCTTCGTGGTGATCAAGGACAAGCCTCTGAGCTCCATCAAAGCTGACATAGTGCAAGCCTTTCTGTCGGTATGAAAACTCCTCGCTGCAGTTCCGCTCTCATTCTGCCCCTCCTGTTTGAATCCCTTTTCAGAATGTCTGAGTTCGCTGCTGTATTTTCCCAGCTAGCACTATCAGATCGCAGGCCTGGACCATCACAACAGTGTTTCAATGTTTTGCCAACATCCTTATGATTTATGTCACAATTCAGTAAAGTGCTAGGCTGTGCCGCTTTCAATTTTTCCCCCCAAGCGAGGCATTCATTGGAGGTCAATAGAAAATGAACCAAGAGCAGTGATCATTAGCATATAGATGTTTTTGCAGTGAAAGTGCGGAGGTGGCAGTAAATGTTGGTGTAGTGACGGTCTGCCTGCTGTTGTTGAGATGTGCTTGTTAGCTTCTGAAAGCCACTTTTGGGGCCTACTGTGTGCTTACTTCATTTTTAGGTGTGTGCAAAGGTTGTCAATAGAAAGCCTGACTTTCAGGATGATGCCATTTCTTTCAGTTTCAGTTCCTTTAGCTTCTTAGTGTTCGCTCATGCACTGCTTGTATTTCTAAAGGTACATTTCTCTTCTCTTCTCTTCTCTACACTTTTCTCCTGATCTCTTCTCGTCTCTTCTTATCTCTTCTCTTCTTTTCTCTTCTCTTCTCTGCTTGTCTCTTCTCTTCTCTTCTTTTCTCTTCTCTTCTCTTTTCTTCCTATCCAATCCTATCCTATTTAATCCTATCCTATCCTCTCATCTTCTCCTCTCTCCTAGATTCCAAGTCTTAGTCACAGTGTAATTTCTCAGACGAGTTTTCGGGCGGAGTATAAGTCCACAGCGGGCCCCACTGTCTTCCAGAAGCCTGTGAAGTTCCAGGTGGACATCACCTACACAGAGAGCAGCACAGCCACCAAGGAGAACGGCATCTACTCCGTCACCTTCACCCTGCTCTCAGGTAACCATAGCAACTGCTGCAAACATCAGTAGCCCGAGATACGACTAACCTTATCCAATCTGCAATGCTATGCCTGAGAATAAAGGGGCGCGTCACTCTCTGAGATGCTGAAGACCTTTTTCACCCTCCGCAGGGGCGCGCTTCCTAAACGCCCTGTGCCACCTTTTTTAAACTGAAAAAGAGGAGGTAGCACTTTCTTTAACGTGCAGGTCATTCATCGCATGCTGTTTTAGACATGACTGCTCTACAGGAAGCCTCACTCAAAGAGGCTCCCCCTTTCTCCCCTCACTGAGAGAGAGAGAGAGAGAGAGAGACAGACAAACAGACAGAGACAGACAAACAGACAGACAGACCTATAAAGTCCGAACCAGAGAGACAAGCAGATAGTGAGAGTGACAGATCTACACAGAGAGAGAAAGAGAGAGAGAGACGGAGAGAAAGAGTCACGGAGAGAGAGTAAGACTGACAGTGAGGAACCAGCAGATTGAAAGAAAGAGATTATGTGACAGAGAGAGAGAGACTGGCAGGGAGGGATTGAGGGAGGAAGAGAGCAAAAGAAGGAAAAAGACTACAGGGGGAAGAGGAGAGAGAAAAGAGAGAGAAAAGAGAGAGAGAGAGTGGGTGAGTGAGTGAGCAAGTGAGAGCGTGAGTGAGAGCATGAGAGAGTGAGAGCAAGTGAGGGAGAGCGAGTGAGGGAGAGCGAGTGAGGGAGAGCGTGAGAGCGAGAGTGAGGGAGAGAGCGAGAGAGAGCGAGAGAGCGAGAGTGAGGGAGAGAGCGAGAGTGAGGGAGAGAGCGAGAGTGAGGGAGAGAGCGAGAGTGAGGGAGAGAGCGAGAGTGAGGCTTCCCGCTCTCCATCACAGTGTGCTCAAACAGACATTGCGCTAATAGAAGCTCCACACTCTAATTATCACCGCTGCAAATGACATCAAGTTTCTGTCGCACTCTTGCGGGCAATTACAAGTAGAGGAAAAACAAAGCAAGCACCATTAGTCAGACCGTTCTCAAGTGTTATTTTATAAGCTAATGGATTATTATTGTTTCTCATTTTAGCTACTATATCTAACAGTGCTGTATGGAGACTCTGCAGCAGCAGCGCTAACTGTGTAGTCAGCTTCCTGTTTTAAATAGACAGGAATGGAAGATGAGGATATTTTACAGCCTTGCTGCTGTTCTCTGAGCTAGAAGTCATTTACTAGACAAATATTTAGTCTAAAGATTAATAATGTAGTAAGCCTGCGGTATAATGGGCTGAATTCTGATGTGATGGCAGGTCCAAGTCGGCGCTTTAAGCGAGTGGTGGAGACGATCCAGACACAGTTGTTAAGCACACATGACCAACCAGGGGTCCAGCAGCTGGCTGGTGAGTAAAAACCTCTTCTCTCACACACCCCTCTCCCCCATCCTCTGCGTGCATGTACCTTCTGCCCTTACTACACACCACTCCATAGCACGCCACTGCACACCACAGATCCACGCCCAAACCCCCAACGCCACGCTGAGAGAGGGGGCTACACCCCCTCCACTCTCCCAACGGCCTCCTACCAACCCACTGCCCCACCCTCCTCCATCATCAATTACCCCCACACCCCAACATGCATTGATCAGACTCTGCATGTATACACAGAGCCGGACTACAGAATTATATGGGTGCTTACACAGACCCACTGCTGAGTGTTATGATCTGGAAATCGTTCGTTTGAGCTTTTTATTCCCATAATCATCAGTGAAGGTTAATATAATGGCAGTTAGAGAGAAGCAATTGCCTTATTTGATGAGTTTATTTAAAAAAAAAAAGAAAAAAAAAAGATTTTAAAAAATGGTCCCAAAGAGCTGCCTTTAGTTCTCCTTTGAGAAGAAGATTGAGATGGAAAGGATGAAAAGAAAGAGAAAGAAAGAAAGAGAAGTGCCTTTGTCCCTCTTCTATGCATGTCTTTCCTTCTGATTCTCGCACCGCCTGCTGAAAGCCTGCGTGCTCCTCACCTCCTTGGTAACAGCTCCCCCTACTGAGCCAGAACAGGCCCTACAACAGCAGCTGAGGGCTGACACTTCAAATGTCAGCAGTTTAGTTATTTATTATTATCTATATTATATGGACAAAAGTATTGGGACGCCTGACCATTACACCGTTAGGGACTTTAAGGACACTTGCACTTAAATACATGAACTTTTAATATGGAGTTGGTCCACCTTTGCAGCTATAACAGCTTCCACTCTTCTCAGAAGGCTTTCCACAAGATTTTGGCGGGAATTGTGGCCGTTTATTCTGTAGAACATTTATGAGGTCAAGCACTGATGTTGGACGAGAAGGCCTGGCTCACAATCTCCGTTCCAGTTCACCCCAAAGGTGCTGGATGGGGTTGAGGTCAGGACTCTGTGGGGGCCAGTCAAGTTCTTCCACACGGAACTCATCCAGCCATGTCTTTATGGAGCTTGCTTTGTGCACTGGGACACAGTTATGCTGGTATAGAAAAGGTTCTTCCCAAACTGTGTCCACAAAGTTGGAAGCATGGCGTTGTCCAAGATATATAATATCTTGAAGTGAATGTTATGCTGTGAAACACTGTTTGCATATTACGTCAAAATATTTTATTTAAAACGACAACTTTGCCCATGATATGTGTGCCCTTTAACTTTTTTTTATTTAAATGTTATTGTGTGTGATCCACCAAATGCAGGTCATTTGTCCGGTTTGGCCTAATGTCTGCCACTGTCCCAGCTCATCTAGTCAAGTAAACCTGACTGAAGGAACTGAGTACTGAACAAGCCCCTGAGACACTTGTTAGGTGTGTTCAAGAAAGAAAAACTCAGAGATCTGCAAAACATGAGGTCCCACAGCTGGAATTGCGGCTGCTGCTTTACCACCTTTGGCTCAGGGCTGAATAATCCTAATCAAATCAAATTAGTAAAATGAGGTTCTGCTATTGTGTGGGGGAATAGTGTGACTCAGGTGGTCTGCTGGGATTTCAGGGAGGAGGAAGCACCAGGCTGGAGAGTATCCCATCTCCTCTCACTCAGTTTGTCACACCTGCTGTATTCCATACCTTTGTCCTTTCCTCCGCACTCCCTTCCTCTCTCTCTCTCTCCCTGTCCATCTCCCTCTCTCCACCCCCCTACATCTCTCCTGCTTTCTCTTTCCTACTCTAGTCTATTTTTCTTGCTCTCTTCCTCTCTACCTGTCCCTCTCTCTGTCTTTCTTGCTTTCTGTCAAACTCACTTGCTCACATGCCCATCACTGCCTCTGCCTCCTGCCTTTTCACTCAGTACGGAGCAACTCAGAGTGTGACTCGAACACAAGCGTGTATGGATGTGAGCTCAGGCTGTTCTGCCACTGGAGCCAGCTTTCTGTTAGACTAGGTTTCTGTTGGACTTCCTTTATACAAACATACAAACAACCATCCAGATACTAATAAGTATGTGTGCTCGCGCATGTGTTTGTGTGTACTGGGTGTGTGTGTGTGTGTGTGTGTGTGTGTGTGTGTGTGTGTGTGTGTGTGTGTGTGTGTGTGTGTGTGTGTGTGTCTGTGTCTCTCACATTCAAGTCACATTTCCAAATGATCTCTGGAGTTAATGTGCACAAAGGCCTTTGCTTATCAGATTGAAGAGTAAATGAAATGATGAGAGTGCATTGAAAAAGTGAAGCAGATCCATTGAGAGAATCAACTGAAGTAAGATTATTTGAAGAAGGTACTTCTAATGAAAAACAGATCTCGCTCACCCATTCTCCCTCTCCCTCTTATAAATCCAGAGAACTCGCAGTGTGCTGGAAAAACTGGCAAAATCTCAAAGTCGAAATGTGGTAAGACCGCTGTGATCTCAGAGAACTTCTCACCATCTCACCGCACTGTTCAAAAAGGAAATTCCATAATTCTCTGCATGTCCTTAAACACATTTAGTCTGTGGTAGGTTTCTAAAGTGGGACATGCAGCAAAAATGTCCCTCCTATGGACTCCAACAGGGCATAGAGCTGCATGCCTTATACTTAAAACTGCATGTTTTATACTTAAAAGCAAACAGTGTAAGACAGTTGTTTGAACCGTGGTCTTTTTGGGTTATTTTTAAAGGAAATTATTTGCTGAGTCGCTTGTGCTAACTGCTGTCTTCAGCTGCCGGTGTTTCTGTTCCTTAGAGGAGTCATTCTTGAGAACAGGACTTTACTTATGTATATAGACACACACACACACACACACACACACACACACACACACACATTTTTTAGGTGCACATAATTTGTATCTATGATCAACTCAGGAGTAACACAGTAGTTAACTGTGTCCAACAGTGCAGCTGTATGCATTCCACTCCACACACACACACACACACACACACACACACCCACACACACAGTACTATGCCACTACCATGTCTGTGTCTCTGCTGTGTTGAGAATGGTGGCCCAGTGGGGGTCTACAAATTGCACCTAAGTAGTAAGTACAGTTGGTAAAGTGGACAGTGAAGGCTGATACAAGGTAAGTGAGCTTAATGAAGTGACTTGTTGATGTAAATATATGCAGTGCACTTCTAAGGAATATTTTTTTAAGATCATAAACATATGAATATTTAAAGTATTCAAAAGAGCTTGTCCCAGCAGAGCTGCAAATTTACACATGCTCTGTATGAAGTCTTACTAACTCTCAGATATCACTCAGCATAACTGGAGAATTTTGGGTTGCTGCACTAGAATTTCTAAAAGGCTCTTTCTATGCCCTGTGGAAGTCTTTGGGATGTACCAATGTTGCGTGATCTTAGTTTAGAAGCAGTTTTTCAAAAAAAACAACAGAGAACAACCTTTGGAATTTTCCTTTAAATCCACAATTCCTTTCACATTCCCTTTAAAGACCACCTCACTTTGAAATCACTCTAGTTTAAAGCACAAGTCTTCCAAATGTTCACAAACCAAACACTGACACGTTCACCTGTAAACTAGAGCTGATTCATCCTCACAGGTGTAAGGTTTTAGCAGCACTGTGTGCATGTTCATAAAGGTCCACACGTTATTGTAATGCACATACTTTGTGATGTAAGTGCATGCAGGTGTAATCTGTATCATGTGAAGACAATGGCTCCCTAATATTAAATGTGTAAAAGTTATTTGTATTTATATGAACTGATGTTCAAGCAGTGAGCCAAATCTAGGCTGTGCAACTCAGTTGGGGGCCGACTTTCACTAAGTAAATGGAGGTTTTGTATTATGTTGGTGGTGCAGCAAAGCAAGCTAATAATATGTAATAATAAGTAGCGTTCATTAGAGGACGTGCATCTCTCTCCCTCTCTTTCTCTCTCTCTCTCTCACTCCATTTCCCAGATTAATGCATACTGGATTTATCTCACTGCTTCCTAATGGCTACAAAATCAGGACCACCTGGTGTGTGTGTGTGTGTGTGTGTGTGTGTGTGTGTGTGTTTGGGTAAAAGAGATTGTAATCCTAACACTGATGGTACGCTACTGGAGCTTTTCTCGTTCAGGTTTAAATTGCCTAAGGCTCAGGCTGCTGGTTTTTGGCCTGGACAACTTCAGATTCCCTCTAAGACTCCGTAAGAGGGAAGGAACTCTTAGATAAAAAACAATATTCACTGGTTAACATGTTGAGAGTGAGAGAAAAAACTGAGGAGACATGAAGCCTTCTGCCACACCCATACAATGTGTATGCACAAGTTTGAATACTGTCGGTCAAATGGCGTGTTTAGTTGATTTTTAGAATAAGCCCACATCCTCTACTGGGAACAAACGTAAATATAGCATCTTCTGGAAATGTTTCTGCAAATGACGCAAAGGCCCATTTTCTATGTATTTGCTAAACCTAACATATTAGAAAATAAAAAAGTAACAGATTTGATCATTCTCTCTTCAGTATGTTAAAATCAGCAAATGACTGTTAACTGAATAACTGAATAAAGTAGGGGTTCACAGTCCTGGTCCTGAAGACGTACCATCCTGGAGAGTTCAGGTTCAGCACACCTGACTGATTTTTTTCTAGACGAGGGGACACACACTGAACTGACTGCCCATGGTAATTAACACATATGCTGCAGATTCAGCACACAGAGATGATCTTTAAGAGCTCTAGACTGCTCCTGTAATATTCTAGGTTAATGTGCTTTGCTCTTTTGTCCTCAGAGGGGCCCTGATTTCAGTTTGGTGCTGTATAGAGCAGCACAGGCCTGATGTGTTTATGAGCTCTGATTAGTTAAGCACGACATTCGACTCTGAGCTCCACCACTTTTCCATACGTATAATGTTAGTGTCTAAGATTAAAAAAAAACCTCAATTGGTTGCAGAAGTGCCTCTGAGTGCTCTTATTTTCATTCTCGCCATCTTGCATCTCTCTCTCTCTCTCTTCCCTCCCCTCCTCTTTCCCGCTCACTCTCTGTGGCCACTTTTCCTTGCGTGAACCCCATTATTCATTTGTTTGTTTCTCTCTCTTCCTTTCTCTCTCTCTCTTTTCCTTTTTTCTTCCCGTCTGTGTACCTAGGCAGCCCATTGAGTAACTTCTTTGACGTAATTAAACAACTTTTTTCAGACGAGAAGAATGGCCAGGTGCCCCACCCACCTGGCACGGCCAACAGACACCCGCCTAACCCCCGGCGGCATGAGCCCGACCCTAGTGACTCTAAGTGCCCAGCGGGCAATGCCAGGGACAGTCCCAGGATGGTGGCCTCTGTTGGAACACAGGAGCAGCCCTAGAGAAGATGCTCCATTGTAGACTTGTAGAAATAATGCAAGCTCTCACTGATGTACACACTGTCAGCAGAGATGTAAATGACTTTGTGCAATAGACTTTTGTATGATGGAATGACTGTACAAACACAAACACAAGAGGAGTTTAACAGGTTATAGCACATTCATATTTCCCCCTGCCCTGTTCTTTCCATTTCCCTAGCCTTGCTCCCAGCCATCGCCTTTTTTTTTTTGTTGTTTTTGTTTTTGTTTTTTTTTTTGCTAATTTCCCACATCTTTATGTGTGTCCTTTTCCTTCCTCACCTGTGTGCTGACTTGTTTTTACTGCCAGGAATTATCCAGAAAAGCTATTAACACCCCGCTCACCTGTCCACCTGCGCTCCCACTGACCCACACTCGTTGGCAGAGGGCGCTGTTCGCTGCGAACCAATTCCCGAGGACGCTTCATCCTTCCTCATCTTCCCTGCTCCGAAAGCCTCCATGGAAAAAAACACACCCTTCTCTCCCATGCTCTACCCTTTCCTTGCCCCAATAATACACACACACACACACACACACACTCATATGCACATACACTTTGGAGGAACTCTTTTGTGATAAGCCTTCAGCCTGCTAAAACACACACACATACATACACACAAATACACACATATGGATGCATCTATGGACATGAATAACTCTGGGATTTATTCAAAAAGGAAAAATAAATGGGGAGAAATTGGGAGAAAAGACCTTACAGATTGTCCCAAGGGGATGGAAACTCTTCACAGATTGTATTGTGTCATTTTCAACTTTCTTTTAAATGAGCTGGGTTCAGTCAGGCTAAAGCCCTGCTGAAAATGCTTATTCCTGTATGGGTGGGGTGGGGTGGGGTGGGGAGAGCCATTAGAGGAATGATGTAGAGGTCAATGAGATTATACTGATGAATGATTTGTTCTGTTGTACAGATCAATACACTTCTTATGTATAACAAAAAATGTCTAGATGTAAAACCAATGTTTAGTTCTGTTGTAGACTCAGATTGAAATCTTGTGCTGCCACATACGACATCTCCCTTGTATTTTCTTGTTCATTTCTGAATACGGTTTGGTTCATTCGACCTTATCTCAGAATAGCCAAATTCCACCATCGGTCCAGCTGTTCTATGGTTCACATCTCATGTCCCCTACCAGCAGTAGAATACGGAAGATGGAAATGTTTCATACACATGTGGACATTTTTGTATTTTTTTTTTCCTCCTTATTTATTCATATCTGATCAACTTCTTTATCTGTACCCTAATTTATTATCATCAGATGATGTATATGAGAGGAAGATGTTAGATTAATCGAATGTTATTTATTTACATCCTTGAGTGCTTATACGTCCTGGGGCGACAAGTTTGTTCATTTGAAGAAAAAAAAAAAAGAACTTGAGTTCAGAGAATTATGTGGACATTGATGATATTTCTTTCTTTCCTAGCTTTGGATGAGAAAACAATGTAGTATATGTTTAAAATGGTAATTTAACAGTAATTTAAGAATGTAGTCTAGCCTCTCCGGGGGGTGGGGGTGGGGGGGGGGTGAGCTTCTTCTTGATACTTGTCGGTTTCATTGTGTGTGTGCAATGGACTGAGACAAAAGAAGCTCCTCTTGAATAATTTCTCTTGTAAATAGACTAATCTCACCTTCTTCAGGTGTGAAGTGGGTGGGAGGTTCCTGCTCTTTGCTTTTAACTTGTATTATTGCTGTGTGCATGCCAGACATTGGCTTTCCTTTGCATGGCGGTAGTGTAATTGTTAAACCCCTCTTTCTACTCCCTACTACGTCCGCTGTGTTACTCAAGAGGGGGCGCGATCTTATGCCCCTCTTTTTTCTCTGTTATTCTTGACGATATTTTTCTGTCCTCCTCTCTTTCCCTGTCCTTTAGTGCACTGAGTTTTGAAATGCTTCCTCTTGTCTGTACCATGTACCTCTACAAGGAAAGAAATTCCATCCGTCTCACGACCCCTAGTTTACAGACACAGTTAGACTTTTTTTTTTTTTTTGACAAAACAAAAATGAAGCAATACCTATTGTTAACCATCCTGTTTTATACAGTAGAGAACAACTGAACCCGCGGCTCCAATACGACGAGCGCGACGACTCAACTTTGGCCACGCAGAGCAGGAACAAACCATGAAGCTGTAAAACCCCTTGTAACATAACTGTGAGCCATTTCAGAACGGAAAAAAAAGAAAAGAAAAGAAAAAAAAACAAAACAATAAACTCATTCACTTACTAGGAACGTCTGCTGCCTTGTGTGTGTGTGAGAATGTTTGTGTGTGTGTGTGTGTGTGTGTGTGTTGGCGTCCACTCTTCTGATGTCACATTGGTTTGCTAAGGTAAGATCCTCAGTGGATTTATGGCTCTGCCTGCTCCAGTTCATTTATACTGGAAGCAACAGTGTCATCCATCCACCATACACTTGCAGTGTTTGGAATCACTATTTTAAGTCACAATAAAAATGTTGTGCAGGTTTATACAGAAAAATACGGTCATATTTATCTGTATAAACCTGCACAACGTTACATACTTCTTCAGAGTTGAAATCATTTATAGGAGATCCAGGGTGTTGAACAATGATGCTTCTGTAAAAATCGAGAAAGCAGTTTAACACTGAAAATGAAGTTTTAATAAAATGACCATCCAGGATGACTTATTTCTATTCTAGTCGAAAACCCGGGCAGACAAATGATTCATTTACTAAATTAGTATATATGTAATTGCTGTATATCATGGTTTAATAAATCCCTAAAATTGCGTTGCATGATTGTAATTGGCCATGATTGGAATCAGCAAACCTTTGCTTCAAACACAAGACTGGAAAGCTGCCAATTTATTATTCTTTGGCATATGAATATGTAGGAGCACTGGTTCTGTATTGGATTGCTGCTGCTACACTCACTCATTTTCTGTAACCATTTAATCCTCACTAGGGTTGCAGGTACCTGGAGCCTATCCCAGAATCAGTGGGTGAGAGGCAGGGACTCACCCTGGGCGGGGCGCCAGCCCACTGCAGTTTTCATCTGACATTATGAGGACTGTACTCGTACCCTCAGCCCACGTGTCTGTTCGATTCACTATACCGGGTTTACAGTATATTCTCACGTTAAACAAGATTTAAAAGCAGAAGAATGATGCCTGTATTCAGATGTATCACGGCTTATGACATAATTTGGGACACTAAAGCTGGGGGCAGGAGGAGTAAGTGTATGACCAATATGCCGTACTGAACTGGTGCTTGTTGTTTACAGCTTCCGTGTTCAAATGATGCTGTTGCATCAGATGATCAGTTCTCCATGATGCACTTTGTCAGTCGTCAGTGCAGTTACACCCCTAATATTACTTCAATAAACCACACATTTCGTTTACAATTATAAACAGCCAGTTTGACTCATTAAAGAGCAAATAATGTCGTTTCTATCCCTTCTCTTAACTTAAAATACTTTTATTTATTATATCTTTATTTGTTATTGAATACAACAGAAATCAATATATGTGATGGCAAATTTTAATGCTGGTCTATGTTCAGCAGTTAGTACATCTCAGTGCCAGCAGGTGGTGCTATATAAACATACTGGTCATTTCATCATCATCATCTGATTGAAAGGGCAGTTGTAGGGGACGGCTAAGTTCATGTTTCAATAAATAAATGCTTGGTTTTATATTATTTTATTTGTTTGGCATAGAGCACAATAAAAAGGGAACTTAAATAATCTCATTTTTAAATAGAAAATTTCCATTCCTTTCTCCAATACATTTGTTGTAATTTAGCTTATAAAAATTCCACTGTCCGTTGGCCCGCTCCATCCAGCACGACTCCTACCAGATGGACTCTTTACAAAATGGACACTCGTCAAAGTGTAGAGGTTAAGCTCTTCCACAGACACAATTGTAGGTTTTCTGTATTTTGATAGCTTTAACTTCAAGAATGCCACTGCATTCACTATATGTATTTTACACACTTGTACAGTCTTGCTTTGTCCATAGTTGCAAGCTCCCAATGCATGAATTGGTTTGTCATTATTTCTGCCCACTTTGTCCATCTTTCACAGCCAGTTTCTTCTGCCCAGTCGCTTCATCCTCCCCCGCTCCACATTCTTCTGCCACTTTCTCTTCATTTTCTTTCACTCCCATAGGCTTTCCCATCACTGTCCATCTCCACCTTGATTCCTCCTGCTCCTGCTCCTCTGAGGGTCTCTCAGACGCGGGAGGTTATGTGGAGTGAGCGGAGTCTGCAGGTTAGTGTAGCCTCCAGTTCCTCCAGGAGCACATCTCTCGCTGGGCTGGAGCGCGATGCGGGTCCGCAGAGCAGTCCCCGGAAGTTCTCCCTCTCCAGCAGTGCCCCCATACTCTGGAGGAAGTATCCCTCGCAGTACGCGCTGAGCTCTGCCGCCCCGTGTGCCTGAAGTATAGACACAAGTTTAAATAAGTTATATGATTACAGGTTATATGGTTACAATACATAGCTGCTGTCGTAAAAACCTTGTGACTCATGGTCAATTTTTTTTCCCATTATTTATTTTTTTATTGTACCATTCGAAAACACAAGCTCCTCTTCACATTATGTGTATGTTTTATAATGATGAGACCAGCATCAATAAAACGTAGCTGTCATAAAATCTTGGAATAAAGGTAAGCATGCTTTCTACCTACATTCCATATTTAACCTTGAAAATGAGGTCTCATTAAAACAGATTTTCTAAAAGTCAACTTTTAATAACAAAGAATATTTTAAAAAGCATGGACCAAATATTGGTTGAATAATCCGATTATATGTGCAGGTGAACGGATTATGGATCACTTTACAACTCTTTCGCCTCTGAGTACACGTGACCACAAAAGAACAATAACATAAGACACAGCAATGGGCGATGGGGATGAGAAATACAGCAAAAGTACAATAACAGTACTTCAAGACATTGGCCTTTTCATGATATACGTGATCCGTGACAGTATGTCACAAGATTTATTTTGTCTGACATCCAGTAGTGCCGCGTTTAAAAAACACCGTCAAAAACCAGGTACAATTATTTCTATTGAACATAGCACACGCTTTGATCCACTAAGTCTATTTAACTGAGACTAATTATGCTCTCTTAGTAACAAACATGCCCTTGGTGGTGGTGTCGATGTGGACTGTGCGGGTTACCTTGGCGGTGTTGTAAATACTGGCTGCGTTGTCCAAGTCGAGGTTCTGAGCGCACAGCTGTTCACAGTGCCGCTGCAGCCCCACCAGCTGGAACAAACTGGCCACTGACAGCAGCTAGTAGAGGACAAACGCCAATCAGTTACTTCAGCATACACTCCATTCGGATACTTCTGAAGGTATTTGATCTTCTTGTCTTGTTATACAGTGTAATAACAGGAACATTGCAAATAACATCAATTTGTTTTTATTTCCCGTTATCAGCAAGAGCCTTGTCAGACTTCCAAGGTCAGAGTTTGAGATATTTTTGTTACGAGCTGCTCTGACCTCAGCCTTGTTTCTCTTACCTCCAGCAACTCAGGGACGGCCAGCTTCAGAGACTCTGTTCCCCCGCAGTACAGATACGACATCATCACCTGGGAATATAACATATAATGTGAAACTGATGAGGCCCAAACTGTACAGCGCAACTCCGTTAATCAGAACGAGAATAAGAGGAAGTTGCTGGTACCTGAAAAATGTTGTATTTCACATCACTGATCTCAATATCCTTGCAGAGCTGGGAGTTACTGGAACTGCTTGCACCCAGAAGGGACTTAAACCTGAGTGAGCAGAGATTTGCAGGTTGTTTATGTACATATTCTGCACCTTAGAGATATTTAACATACATACACATTTATACAAAAAGGTGAAAAAGAAACATCTGTCAAACACCATGTGTCATAACTGAGGTACATATATATATCTCAGTAAAAAAGCTACTATGGCATACTGTCATATTCGTAACCAGTGGTCTCTTAAGCTGTAGCAGTTTCATTAGGAAGAAGCACATCTCACCTCTCAGATGCTGTGATCAGCAAAACCCTGTGAGCATAGAATGGTTTTCCCTCCACCAGAAAAGTCACATCAGACATGTCTTGGTTATTGAGGAAGTGAGGGTCTATACATAAACACGGAAAATGACTGATTAAATTATAGTTGGTTATGAACAAAAAAATACTCTTTCTCTGATGCAGCAGAAATCTCTGTTACCAAGCTGTGCTGAGAGAGTTGACTTCATCTCTGAAATACGAGGAATAGGGGCAGGTCCATAGCAGTGACTGAAGATAGCGCCCAACTGCTGGATTATAGCGTCATTCTGTGCATGAACACACACACACAAAGTGTTTAGTATCCTTTGTTCATCTCTTCATTATTATGAAAAATCTACACTGTATCTTTTAGGCTAGATTTTAAAGATCTTCAGATGTTTGTAAGAGCTCACATTTTCATTGAAGCTGCATGTTTATATACTGACATGTGATCTTAAATCTGCCCAGACTGGCCATCAACAAACACCCTGTGTAAAATATTCTACTACTACTACTTTTATTATTATTATTATTATTATTATTATTATTATTATTATCATTAGTAGTAGTTGTAGTAGTAGTAGTGTTTGTAAAGCCTGTAGTGTCATATTTGCAATTGGTACCTTGCTGCTCTTGAGAATGCTGAACATTAGGGGCAGGCCAACAGAGAGCAGCTCCTCACAGTAGTCCTCCTCCTTGATTGTAGTGAAGTCTCGGAGCAGAGAGAGCATGACAGCAGCTCTGGACTGCAAGTGTGCGCTGCGCAGAGACTCCAGCCACACGTGCAGCTTCCAGGGCACTCCTGCAGGGGGGGCCACAGAGTCACTTCACATGTACTGCTCTAGTTTTGTTTTAGTGAAATATAACACACTCCAGAGCAGTGGTTCTCTAACTGGTCCTCGGGACCCCCAGATGGTCCCTATTGTGGCTCTATCCATTTGTGTTGTGAGTTAGAATACAACAAAAATGTGGAACGTCTAGGGACCCTGAAGACTGGTTTAAGAAACACTGATCCAGAGGATCCATAGCTGACTTACCCAGAGACCGGAGCTCCATGGTCACATCCAGGTAGCCGTGCTCTGCGCTGTAGAAAGAGGCTTCTTGGAGGGCCTTCATACGAGCCTTGCAGAGACGGGGCTGTCCTCCTTCTGAGGCCAGGCTAGGACTGGGAGAGGGTGGGACAATTCCATTCCTGCTGTATCCCCCCATCTCTCCCTCCACGCCCTCCGCTAAAATCTCTTCCAGAGAGAGCACATCTTCTTTCACCTGCTGTGGCTGCGAGAGGAGCTTCCTCAGTACATTCCTACAACCACAAAAGGATTGTAACAATTAGGGATGCACAATGATAATCATTGCAGTACGGGCAGGAAAAAAAAAAGATCAAACAGATGTTTCGAGTTGGCTGATATTACAAACAGAAATTTAATGACGCTCATTTACGTGTTTTGTTATTATATTCTACTCCATGTATAAACACACAGAAAAAATAATATATTGCTCTGTAGTGGTAATATCTTACATTGAAAGACTTGTTTATTAAAAAGTAAATATTGCTTGGCATAGATGTCTAAATAAAAAAATATAATATTGAACAATTCTGGTACGTACACTGAGCAGTAGCCTAATGGGTCATGTGGAGTGTCGGTAATACATTTATTTACTGGATTCGCACAATGCCTTGTGAACAGTAAGCTGTTAGTCATATGCACAGTCTGGCCACAATCCGGTGTTTGTGTGTGTTTGTAGGTTAACCAGACTGCTTGAGACTCATAATGCGCTAAGTCATAGTTAAAGTGGCAATACAGAATCCATAAAAGAGCCGGAGAGTGCGTGTGGGCGTCAGCTTGTGAGAGCTTATAAGCAGCTTTAGAGCTGCAGGTGTAAGACTGCACACTTAGCACATTTAGTCGTTTTTCCGGTCTGTAAAGATTAGGGCCGTGTCAAACTGATTAATACGAGTGTGCATAATCTGCTCCCACTGACTTTGTATATGCGTGAGATAGCAATCCATAGGGGGTACACTTGTTCATTGTCTGTGCGTGTGAGTGCAGTCGGTAGGGGGTGAGGGCATACCTATGGCCATGTGCAGCAGCGTGACTAAAGCAGTTCATGTCCTCGTAGAGCGATGATGTAAGAACATTTCCTTCATGAGCCTTCAGCAAGGGGTCAGCGCCCCGCGCCAACAGCAAACTCACCATCTCGTAATTCCCTGCAGGAGAGACGGAAAGTGTGAGGGCGTGACGGAATAGTGGAAAGAAGACAGAAAAGGCACAGCAAGTAGTGAAAAAGAAAGACGGTCAGAGATCGAGAGAGAATAACAGATTGACAGAGGGAAAGCAAAGAGGAGGCGGTTCATTCTCTAATCACTGGTTAGAAGCCGTGTGTGCTGCAGCTGCTGAGAGAATTTTCTGCAGCGGTTCTTCCATGCAGCTATGTGTGGCCTCTCTGAAATCCCAACACGGAATGTCAGCCACACACTTAAAAAGTTTAAACCGACCACGGACCTCCTCTCCGCACCCTCCAAACACACACACCCTGCACACACACACACACCAATAACACAGCACACACTCCTAAAACACACGTTCCTGACCCAATTCAGTCAGCTCCCATTGGTTAATTCACTGTAGAGCTTGGCTATGGGCTGTCATCATAAGCCTATTTTAGGCCTGCCAGCAGTGGATGGCAGGGCAGGAGCTTCAGTGCTGAGTGCAGGAGCCGGGGTGGCAGTGAGAGAGGCTAACAGGCCTCAGGACAGAGAGTTTAAGTGTTTTCCCATCGCTTTTCCAGCTTCTCTAGCACGGACACATGGCCCCTGCTGCACCCGCTGCACCCTGACAGGATACCCGGCACATCACATACCATAAATGTGCTTGTTTTAGTGCTTATCCATGAAAATAAACACATTTCTCACAACATAAAGCGAACGTTAAACTAAATTTAGAAGCTAAGTATACTGATTTATTATTTTACTTTTTTTTTTTTTTTTTTTTTAATTATCTTAAATTGAGTCAGTGATGTAATATGCAGACTTTGCTTGTATTCTGCTGTAACAAATCTAGGCTGTTTTATGTCATATGTAGTGAGGTACGGCTCATATTTAAGTGTCACATGTTTGTAAAAATTGTCTTCTTAATATTAATCTCTATCATGAAACAACAAAGCAAACAATTCAGCTCATCCTGCCAAGAACACGGCAGCTGACAGGTCAGACTGACATTTTGACACAATGCTCAGCATGACTCACATTGCTCACTGACTAGTGACACTGCAGTAGACAGTGTGGGTATGTGCCAAGGGTGTGTCTATGATGCACTGGGTGAAAAATGACTGTTGGCAGAGCACGCAGAGGTGCTCCAGTGTCATAATGGAGCTCTTGTACACACCTGCTGCAGAGGCAAGCTGAAGTGGTGTGTCTGCACAGCTCTCCTGCCCATTGCGCACAGCTGCTCCCTCCACACTCGCGCCAGCGTCCAGGAGAAGCTGCAAACACACACAGACACACATACTAAAGTTATGGAACCACATACACAAATTCCTAAAAACACGAGTTTCACGAAAGCCATGTGTCATAAAACACATACTGTTCATAATATATATATATATTTTTTACCATCAACAACAGTAAAATGCTCTTTATTACAATAAAATATCAAAAGATTAAAATTAAGAGCAATTTCCCTCTTATACTGGACTCACCTGTACCACAGAGATGTGCCCATGCAGCACTGCAAATGTTAGCGCCACCCAGTGGCGACTGTCGGGGTGGACGGAGGGGTGTTTAGGGGAGCACACTGGCACCTGGGTGGGCGGGACGCAGAGCTTCAGTTTCAGCTGAAGTTTGAGCCTTTGGTTCAGCCAGCAGCTGAAATAGATGGTTAGGACTTACCGCTACATCCAGATTAGCTCCGGCGTCGATCAGCATCTGGACCAAAGCCTCGTCTCCAGCCGCGCAGGCATACATCAGCGGGGTCATGCCCTACATCACACACGCACACACAGCAGGAGAAGGAGGACAGTCTGAAATCTGGCTGAAATTAGAACAACACTGTTCTGGAGACCCGGTGCTAAACACTTAACCTTCACCTTAACCCAGGGGCTCAGAGCAGATTTCTTAAAACAGTTTGTCACTATGGATTATGTTGAGTAATCGACTGATTATTTTAAAGATTACTCAAAAGCCAAATGAAGATGATCTTAAATCAGCCATGATAAGAATAAAGTAAGCTGTTTTTCTTTATAAGAGAGCAGGAGGATTTAAAACGGAACGTTACTCATCGTATAAACGACCAACTAACAGTTCACTTATCAAAACAACCAACATGAACAGAAACATTTTAATGAAGTATCCATGATGATCCTCGCTGTGTGAGAAATATCTGTAGTACCTGATCATCCATGCTGTTGACCCCATCTGGCCCCAGCAGCTCGATAGCCTGGCCTATCAGATCAGTGCGGCCACAGTTAAGCATGCGAAAGCCCAGGTCCAGCTGGAACTTATCAGTGGCAGCCTTGGCATCCAGCCTTCTGAAGGAACTAAAACAGCATTCTGGCCTAGAGAGAGAGGACGAGGGGTGGGAGGGTAAGTAAAAGAGAAAGATGGACTAAGTGAGAAAACGGGGAGTAAGCAAAACATGGAGGGCAGCGAGTAAAAACAAGATAAACTGGAAGAAAAGCGGCAAAAAGTGGGTGTCGCTTTATGATGATTTCATGGGAGGAGTAGTGTATTTTGCCTGAAGGGGTTACAAATCATAAAAGAATCAGGCCAAGGTTCTGACATCAGTCTGTGGTCTAAAGTACTGGGTGGGAGCAGCTAATAAAGTCTGAGGGCTTTGCAGATGGCCTTTGCCTACATTTGATACAGAAATGCAGTAAAAATTAATACAGCTGGATAGCGTGAGGTCATACGTCAAGCCGTTTCCCAATACAGTGGTTTTTAAAAAGGTTTAAAAGGGCAACGGCATTTATTCCATCTTATTTATGTAGAACCAGTGCAAAAAAAGGTCACAGTCTAGCCTAAAGTCCATAAAGCAGGGGCGCCCCACTCCTAAGGAGAACTACTATTCGGCCAAGTTTAGTTCCAGTCTTAATTAAACACACTCGATCAATCAATAAAGAAATCAGGAGCTTCTGAGTCTAAGCGGCAGGTGGGCTGGACCTAAATTTTTACTGTGAAGAAGGTGGTGCTAATTAAGCAAAGTGAATGAGCAAAATGAATGTGAGAATACTTTCACAGACAATAATTTGTCAAACAAAGAAAAAAAAAAAACAACAGACATAGATGAGTACTAACATTAAGCATATTATTAGGACTAAAACACTTCAAGAACTGAGGGAAAAAAAAACCAAACAAACAAAACTTGAGACACTGGTTCCAAAAGCTCAAAAAGAGTTACTCTTGAGTATGAACAATTTTGTGTAGGGGTAGTCAGGTATGCAGATCTCCAAAACACACAAACACCACAGCCATGTCGAACTGACTGTTGTAAATGAGTTGAAAAAAGTGACGTCAGGAGTTGGTCAGTCTTACTTTAGTAGTCTGGGCTCGCAGTCTAGCCCTGGCAGAAGCTGCCGAGCCGTCTGTCGGACATCATCGCTGTCCACCAGCAAGCTGCGCCGGTGCTCAGCGTGCACGATGGCCACCCGCATCCACTCCATGAGGGGAGGTAACAGGAGGAAGGGCCTGCAGAGGAGACACAGAAAACACATCTCAGGTGAAAAAAAAGGCCATTTTAGCACGTTAGATCATAGACAGAAGCTAAAAGGGGGGGAAAGGAAACAGCAGAGGACGTCAGACACTGTGCTCTTCTTGCAAGTGACACATCCCTGCTTTTCATTCATCATCACTTTTGCAGACTCCATCCTAACATGTTACTGGTTCTGCATCCATTTGAGTACATACAAATATGTGAAGGGACACTTGCACACAACCCCTTAGTGCAGGGCTGGGCTTAACGTGTTAGAGAACAGTGTTTCAAATAGCAGTCCTTTCCTTTCAGCAGGATGGGCTGTGTCTTTCACCTCCTTGTCACATCCCTGAACTCAAGTTCGCCACAGCTGCTACCACTCACACTTGCTCCACAATTCACACAATCCCAGTACATCAGAATGCACTCTACATGTTTGTCTTTCCTAAGCCAATAACAGAATTTGATTACTTTGTTGACTGCACTATGCATAATTGCTATTACAGCTTAGACAATGCAAAGCCAACAGGGCAATTATTAACGACAAGTGCTTTTAAATAGCGTCAAATGCAAAGAACAGCTTGGAAAGTAACAAGAGTCTAGAAAGGAAAACAGATGGAAGAGGTTTTTATTCTGTGAAATGTAAATAAATATGACATTGACGAAGATTTTACATCTGAATTATTTCTTTTTATAAGGATCTCAAGCAAAGTGAGGGTTCTGTTATTGTTTTTCAGCTCTTCCTCTACCTGCTTGGGATCAAAACAGCAGAATTTGTCCACCAAAAGGGGGAGGCACTTTCACCTAACTGCTTCAAACTTAAGAGTGATACTTAAACTAAATGATGGAATAAACAAACAAACAAACAAATACGTGCAGCAAGCCAGAAATGACCTGCCCGTGCATCATTAGCCTTTCCTGGCTCTTAGCTATGGTAGTAGTATGGGTTAACCAGTATTTAAGACACTACCTAAATCAGGTCAGCACTGACTAGCTTTGCAAAAATTTGTCTTGTTCACCTACTCGAATCCAAAAAACTGGTCTGAGATCATCAGATGAGAATAAACACTTTGACTCCCACTAAGACTGAGCCTCTGGCCTCTGTGTGCGGCTCTGTGCAGCTGTGCTACTCAGCAGCAGGCGAGGACAGGAGAGGAGAACACAGTGTTAGTTCGCTCCTGGGGAGCAGCCGGCTCAGCAGGAACATGGTAAAACAAAGTCAGCCCACTGAGACCCTGCCAGCCTAACGAGACGTATGCAAATGAGCCACGCCGGGGGAAATGAGGTGCTCATTAAGCAAAGTAAATATGTGCAATAGTGACAAGAACAATGCACAAAACAATAAGGAAGCTCGGTAGCAGAGAAAAAAAAACAACTTAAACAGGCAGACAGACAGAAGCAAATCCAGAAAAACAGAGCTGAACAGAACAGAACTGGAAGACAAAAGACGTTCGGTTGTTTTTAGAATCAAAACACTTGAATGACCGTAAAAATGCATTTAGTCCATATTTAAGTGACCGGGCTGCAGCAGTGAAGACCAAAAGCTGACGCACAGTGATGCCTAATATCTGCTCTTTGGAAACAGACAATCAGTGATCAGTACATGGCCGTCATGGAATTTGAGAAACAGGAAAAACATGAGTATGCATGTGACTCAGAGGGAGTGTATGTGCTTTACTGCATGCTTTTTCAAATGAAGTCTCTTTATCTCTTCCGCAGAAGGGACCTGAGGGGGGCTTCTCTTTGACTGAAAACGGTAAGTGATGGCACCACCAAAGGGTTTGAAAGATCACCATGTCCAAAAAAGCTCTGGCTCCCAGCCAAAGAGTGCATCATATAGTGAACTCCCGTCCTTAAATGTAATTATTGATCCTTCAAAAGCTCTCAACCCTGGAAATAACTTATATACAACAAAGCTGCTGAGTTACAGCTTTCGCCCTCTCAACCCCACTTTGCAAACTTTTGATGGATAGTCCACTCTTGTGGCCGTGCTCTAATCTGAATGAAACCAAAGCAGTGTGAAACCTGAGCCCTTCTCAACGTTTATAACCTTTCCCTTTGTTCGCTTGCCAGAGGGCCACTCTGGTGTACACTCTGAGTGTGGCCGGGCCCCTCTCGCTATCATCCAACTGGGCCCTGGGTCAGACCATGACAGTGACCCCTGTATCTGATTCAGGGGCCGAAGTTCAGCCTGTAGCCTTCAAGCTGAAACTCGAGCAGGGCCACGGGCCACATCAAAGGCCGGCCGGGAGGGGCGTGGTGAAACCCGAGAGCGTGCTGTGCTAATTAGCCTGCCCCGCGCAGAGACGTGTAATGGGGTCTTGTTGTGACCAGGTCACACTCAAGATGTGTGACTGTGATTAGGCATGGGCTGTAGAGACCACACGGCCTGACTGCCTCCTGACTGCACGGATGTTTAGGAACATGCTGTAGCGGCTCTGAGTGTTCTGGAGCGCATACCACAGTTCACTTGTGGCTTAATAGGGTTTCACAAAGGGTGACGATTATTTCTACTGTAACTGTTCTCTGGGGAACAACAGGAGCTAAGTGTGTCTTTTCATTTAAGTTAAAGTAGAACACAAGAGTGCATCAAGAAAACTCAAACTTCACCACAATTCAGTTATTTCTGACCTATGGAGAACTGCTTTTATACACTGGAGGAACTATGTACAGCTCCGGAAAAAATTAAGAGACCGCTGCAAAAATGTTTAAGGGCTCTGTCACTTTTATGTAAATAAGCTGTTTCTGGCCACACTCCACCCATCCCATGCTTACGCTGCGTGTTTAACACACGTGAAATAGAGGCGCTATCCAGCCCTATATGTTGGACCCGGACTCGGACCCCGAGCAAGATATGTGCTCGTAAAACCAGAAGACAAAAACGGCGGATCTATAACTAATCTAGTGGGTGGGGCTCGACAGGTGAGGGGTGGTTTTGTGCAAATTTCCCCATTATTACATGACAATGGGGGGGGGGGCGTCCAAACAGCTCGTAGAAGCATATGATTCCTGATACCAAAATCTTTCAGTTGACTCACAGAAAACGGATGGATGTTTTTTTTTCACACTTGGAGTGTTTATAGGAGCAGTAGAGACCAAAATGGAAATACAAAAGCATGCAAAAAGGGAGTTTTGCAAAATATGTCCCCTTTAATAGACTCTAATACACATTTTACAGCATAGTCGATTCAGCAAATGTTCACTCTTTTCCAGTATTTTTCTACCCTCCTGCTTCTTTGCATGGGGCTCCTTGGATAATCCTAAAGCAGGGGGCCCTGCTCAATTTCCCATTTACTGTAACTGCTCATTCAGAATGGCCAACTCCCACATGTGTAAACCCTGCTTATTTTCCACACATGCTTTAGTATGCACGTCTCCTAACACTCTGCATTCAGCATGTATGAGTTGTGCTGTTTCTAGAATCTGACACGTTATTAGTGTATCATCCACTTACTTCAGTTTCTCTCTTGCTCCCCCGTTGTCTCCTAGTGAGATAGGCCCTCTTCACCCCATGACCTCTACCTTTGTCCCTTTCTCTTTCCAGTTCTCTGTCTTTCTCTACCCTTTCCACCCTACGTCTCGTTACCAGACACGCAGGGTGCCCTGAGGTGTTGTAAATCAAACCTGTGTAGCCATAACCTTTGCCTATGATCGGAGGACCTCACAAAACCCTTACCAGCGCCTTTACAATTACCAATCTGTGCTAAGACCACACAGCCTGCCAAAGCACGTCTGCGGTTTGACTTTCAAACAAAGGTTTAATAGACTTTTCAATAATAGGAGGCACAAAGAAGGAATCTAGAATAAGAAGTGGGGCCTTTAGGTTAATTACTGCCAGGGCTGAGGTACCACCTGTAACCAATTCCACTGCCACACACACACACACACTCCAGCTCCACTGTAAATCGGTGGTGGTGGTGGGGATGCTAGTGTTATCGTGAAGATGGCAGGGTGAGCTCCCATTGCGCCGTTTCTTTGAAGTGAACTAGTAGAGCACCTTTGTTGTTTTCCACTCATGTTTGTTATTTAGGTTGAGGTTTTTGCACAGCATGCAGGCCAGCTGTAGCAAACGCATGTTAACATCTGGCTCCAGTGCAATTACCATACGTGTGTGCATTAGGTATCTAAATATTTGGACTGGCTTCATGCCTCACATTCATTAAAAAACATTGTTAAAAAACTACACTGACATCACTGACACAACCATCAAAGGATCGTACAGATTTTGCTCTTGGGCACACAGGCATCAAGCAACAGGCTGCAGTGCAGAAACAGAATGCTATGGAGGGTGAGAAGAGACTATTTTAGAATTTCCGTTTAGAATTAGGTCTGGCCAGAACACGGGCTTCAGTGTTAAGGTTTGTAATTAGAGTTAGGGTAAATGCTAGGGTTTAGGGTTAGGCACAATTTACAAGAAACTGTACACCAGAAAAGTTCATCTGGAGTCTCCCTTTTGCAGTAAGCTGTAGTCATTAAGTTCTGGCCCAGTTAGAGCTATTGTTCTTGACAGGTTAATCTCAGCTTTTTTGAGGAAAGCTCTTCCCATTGTGAGCAGGGATGAGAACCTCCTGCTGGTGCCCTCAAGGAAAAATATAAAGCTCTGATTCAAAGAAACGTGCTCCAGGGCTTGCTTCTTGGCCTGACAGTAATGTCTTGATCCTATTGCCTCTCCTCTTTCTGTAAGCTCTAAAAACCTCAAAGCCTATATCCAGAGAGTCTATGTAAGGGGTCCCACTTATATTCCTTTCACTGGTCACACAGATTGCTCTTTTTCTTGCTGTAAAGAAAAGACCAATGTTGATCTTTCCCTGTGTACATGAAAAACAAACCCAAAAACCAGGATGCTGAAAACGATTCTTCAGAGCGATGCCATGAAAGAACCACTCTTGGTTCCCTACAGATCCTTTTAAGGGATGCAGTTTCATAAAACTCAGCTGAAGCCACTCTGAAGGTTTTACAGAACCAGGAGTGATTCTTCCATGGATTGGTGCCAAAGAACTCTTTTTGAACACAGCAGATGTTCTGCATACAGTACCTTCAACCCAAAGTGCTCAACGTTCCTGTGTTAAATCAAGGCTGCTCTGAGACCTCACTGTGCTCATAATTTAATGAATGAGTACAAAGGCACTGAGATAGGGATCCAAAGGCTCTACCACATCATGACCGCCTCTAAAAGCTCCTAAGGCTATTGCATCTCTCAGATTTCACATGCAGATGAATGGGCCATCAGGTGCTAATTAGTGTGAATTGAAGGTTGCAAACTGTCGGCTTAGCAAGCAGGAGGAAAGAAGTGTTTTAGGACTCACCTCTCTTTACTCAGGGCCATCCTGGGTGGGTCCAGGTTGGGGTTCTCCATTGACTCCATTTGAGGGCAGCGCAAAAAGTAGTAGAGCGTGTGGAGGGCGTCAGGAGACCAGGAAACAGGCTGCTGACGGGCGTGGCGGGCTGGACTAAGGCCGGGTCGCACAGAGCTCAGGCGCTGCATGTGGTGCATGGCCCGGGACACCAGATCACCTGACAGGAGGAAACAAGAAATGTTGCCGGTTCAAAATCTGCTCATCGCTTGTCATTAGCATTAATGAATTAATCCTGTCGGATTTCACATAAATAATTAAAACAAATGCATTTCATCTCTTTTAGAGTTGTAGAGAATGTGATTTCCAGTGGTTTACTTACATTTCTACCATTTTATCAAACAGTAACAATCCCTGTCCTTTTTAAAAGGTAGTTCAGACTACAGATTTTATGGCTTAGAGAAAACATAAAGCTCCCAAATACTAAATATAGATCTGAATACCAATGAACTAACAAACAAATACCTGAGTATTTAAGTTATTTGGGCCAGTCCCCGACAATGAGCCACTGTGTACTACTCTGTTTTATGCAGTCGTGCTTCTGTTCATTTTTATTCATTCACCCATTCATCAAAATTCCATTTTATCTGCCGCTACAGTCACTGTGCATATCGTGCAAAAACAGCAGTCTATGGCTGTTCCTTTGGATGTCAGTCAAATGGAGCCTGTCTTGGCTAGTCCAAATGTCAGCTTCTTTGCCAATTGCATATCATCACACCATCATAACAAAATGTTTCATTACATTACATAATGTTTCAGGTCATATCCAGACCCCAGAGTCACGTCTGAAAGACGACGCAGGCGTTCACAGTAAATAACACTCAATCAGAGCTGGCTTTATTGGTGTGTAAACAAATCAAGTATTGGGTACATTTAAAAAGGTATGTTTAAATAATTTTAAACACTTTATTTCCTTCAGCACATAGCCCTATATTCATTAGGAAGACGTGCAGTTTAGATTAGAAGGAACCAGAGTATGTATTTTATTTAGTTAAAAGCTTCTATGTATTTTGGGTGAGCATTTTTGCCAGGCACCGTATCCGCCAGACTTCCAGGGCTTTTTCCGGTCCAAAATCAGTATTCAGCGGGAACTCTGATTTCTTTAACTGACTAAATGCTAAATCTGGAATGGTTCTCCACAATTGCGTAACTTCTGGAACACAGTGATTAGATAAAGAAGAAACAATCCAAATAAGGTCACGGGTTCACATTCCTGTTGCGTCGTCTCCCACCCCACCAATTTCCTCAACTAGATCACATCGTTGTATAGGTAAGGTCTGTAAAATTAACCACCAGATCTTATCAGAACTGAAACAATAAGCACTAGATGAGACCTAAGACAGCATTCCAGCAGTGCCCTCGCCTTTACACACACTAATGCTATGAAGTTGCTCCACTGTGAGATACAACATCAACAAAGCAGACAGCAAACATAAATGAAAAAGCAATTTTCTCCCAGAATCTTAGATATTGTGCCAACAATACACCCCCATTGTTAATTTCCTTGCATACAAACACACACACACACACACACACACACACACACACACTCATAATCATATAATGGCATTACAGGAACAGCCACTCAAGTAGAGAAACATGAGAGGGGTTATTTGGCCTGCTCGCTGCCACTCGCTCTGTTTTTCTTCAGACCTGAGCTCTAAAGGACACTCTTATGAACAGTAAATCAGGAGCTGGTTAAGGACAGATGGAGGGAGGAGATGAGCCTCGCTTGGCTCCCCCTCCATTAAAGAGAAAAATACATTCTCAGACAAAAGAAACAAAACACCAAAGAGCCACAAAAAGACGCAATGAGCGAGCGCTTGGGTAATACCGGTAGTATTCTAACTTTGATGATAGCAGGGCTAAAAGGCACAAACACTGTGGGCTGGCCGGTCAATTTGTGCTCATTTTAGGTAATTGCTCCACGGGTTAATTTCTAACCAGAGTAGGTGGCTTTTGATGGGGAGGGACCCTCCATTAAGAACTGAAGACCCCACTTGGAGCTTAAAGGGTCTTCTTTGTATTCCGCCAAGCCCTGGGAGGGGTCTCTGAGGAATTCAGGCTGCAGTCGGAAATCTGTGCTTCACTGCTGATGATCGGATATGCTGGTCTGAACATATTAAACACGATATTTTGCGGTTCAGAGCAGAACTGAATGAAATGTAAGGTCGATCAAGTAACAAAACAACAAGCAGAACAAAAAAATTCTGCAAGGTAATTATAGCGATTTCTAATCTATAATCATCTAATCTATGTTTAAAAACCTTTTATGCTTAAAATGTGTAATTTAATCAAATCTATTTACTTGACATCACTGAAATTAAACCTGGTTTATCTCTAATTGCCTGCTTCCAACAGTTAAAGTCAGATCTAAAAAAAAAAAACTGATAACTGAAAACGCAAATCATCACATAGTTGTGGTGACAGTGTGAGCTGGGTTTTTGGGTGCAGGGCTCCAGGGTGACTGTGGCAGGACAGATGGCCCACTGTCTGCCTGTTCCCCTGGGCAAAGCTAGCTTGCAGTGCCCTGAGTGTGTGGAGAGAGTGCCAATGCAGCCCAGCGGCCTCTATAAAGTCAGCACAAAGAGTGCTCTCACTCAAACTCCCTGACTGTGCAAACACTCTACTGGACCATTCCCCTAAATGAACGTGCTCTTGTGCAGGGGTACAAACAGCGGAGTGTCCAGACATTTGCAGGAGGAAATTCACTCCTTCCATCAGCAAGCCGGACCCGTTTCCCATCCCGTGCCCCCACCAAGAGTGTGGCATGTAGGGTAAACACACACAGGCAGGTGGGGTGGCCAGGAGAAGGACGACTCGGGCAACAGAGAAAACCTTCATCACTGGGGAAATATCATATTTTCATTTGTTAACTAATGTAAAGACAGAAAAAAATACTGTCGACATGATAAATTACTCATGAACAGAGAATTAAACTAAGTGCTCCTGTCATGGTGGGTCTCTGGTTAAGTAGGAAGAAAGCAAGGCACTGTATGTTTCCAGTGAAAAGAACACTGATAAACTAAACAGTATAAGTGTCCAGAATAAATCTAACTCTTACATCCACATCTACTTATAAATGTCCAAAATAAATATAACTTGTACATACACATATACTTCTTTATTACTTCAAAACAAAATATGGGGTGGGCAAAATCTGTCACTTTATCTACCAGTACACTTTTCTGAGTATACTGATACAGTCAGTACTGTCTGCCCCATTACGCCCAAGATTTCAACTCAATATTTAATGAAGTACTTATTATACACTGAAAGAGTGTATGTTTATGCATACACAGGCATCGGTCCTGTGTATGAAAAAAGATCATGATACACTGGATTTTTGCCATATCGCCCACCCCTAATTACAAAAAGCGAGACTAAGCAAGGCTCTGCCACCAAACCCTAGACCTGACATCACGACACATCTATCTCCATGCCAGACATTTCTAGAGGTCTATCAACACTAAAAGAAAAACTGATAGGGGAATGTATAAGTCCCTCACATCCTCTAATAGATATCTAGCTGGGCAGGATGTCCTTTTACACTGATGCAAGACCAGTGCAGTTGAGTCTCCACTAATAAACATGGGACGACATTTGCTAGAAAATTGATTTCAAACATATGTGAAAGAGCAGCCTTTACCTGGTTATCCAAATGACACAGGGGATCAGAGACACCAAGAGACAAAGGTTTTACACACATGTTCTAGCATCCCTTGTTTTTTTCTCTCGCTTTTATCTCACCCAGCTTGATATTTAGAGAGCAAACACTCCCCGGTCCCACACTGACACGAGGAGTGTTTACCAGGCGGGAGGAATAATGGGCTAATCTGCCTGGAAAGATAAATAGCATTCGCATTATCACCTTTCCCACATTTCACTCTGCTGAAATAACAGCAAGCAAACCTGTATCTGAGCAGTCTTAGCATGAGCTCATTTCTGCTCTGCCTCAGCCAGAACCCCCGGCACGCTGAGACACCCGCAACCAGAAAGCACACTCAACCCCAGCATATATGAATAAACATTATTTTGTTTCTCTCACATGCTGAGAATAGCATGACAGAAATGCTTATTGTATGTTAATGAAGTTTTTTCCTCAAGGTTGCTTCCAACTCCCCACTGTCAGGATGGCCCAGTTTTTCAAAACATCAGAGACACAAGGAGAACGAAAAGGGGAAACTGTGAAGGAACATGGAGCTGAGGGAGCTGCGCTCAGAAATTCTTTTCAGTGCTCCTCAGAGGAAATCCTGGATGAATCTTTTGTTCTGTCAGTTGCATGGCACATCATTCACCACTGTCTTGGACGAATGTGTGCAAATGTTGGAACATGAACAGTGACCTCTATTGACTACAGATGAACCTATTTAGCCATTACAGAACAGCACCAGTTATTTTGTTGTGTTTATAGAGATCGATAAAGACAAGACTCACTCAGTTCCGAAATGCTGCCCACGCAGGTGGCCAGTAGAGATTGCTCCAGGGTCCGGAGCTCCAGCTGGGCGTACGCATCCTCTCTGCTCTCCACCCCGGCCTGCTGGCCCTCTGTGTACGGACTAAAATGGGCCGGAAGTGACAGGACGCCTACAGAGAAAGAAAGAAGGAGAAATGTTAAGGAACTACAGAGTCATCTGCAGGCCTCGAACCCCCATGAGTACCAATGCTACAGCAACGCCATTAACTTTTATAGCTGGATTTATAAACAGTAAGTGAGGCAGTCATTGTCTTTTATTGCCAAGTGCGTAAACTATGTTTTATGGTTTCATTCTACAGGCCTTCTGAATAAAAGAAAGTAGACCACAACTGCTCCAGTCTCGACAAGTCTTAATCATCAGGAACTGAGCAGAGCCAGTCTGGCGGCAAACAACAAGCGCAGAGGAAGAAGACAGGTAAATTTCTGTGCTTGTTTGATTCAACTGTAGAAAAACAACTACTTTATGTTTAAAATACACTTCCCTTTCCCTATCATGGTGTATTTTTGGGTAACTGTGGAGCTGTTAATCTGGGAGAGGGGGTGTTTCTCAGCTTCTATCCAGATAACGTAAGCCCAAAGTTAACGATTGTTAAAATGGAAAATCCCTGAGGTCCTTTTCTATTGGACAAGCCTGAGTTTGAGCTAAAGTTATTTTACAAATCTGAGAAATCCTGCTTGGTGAAATTGAACAAGGTGAATTTTTGCATAATAATCAAGTCATGGTGGTACAAAAGTTGTTTCTTTATAATTGTTTTGCATTTTCCATTGTTTTGCTTGTTTACTTTTTTGTTTGCACTCAAGCAATGCAAAGACAAACTGATCTTCTGCGCATTCTGACTTGCTCCAAGTAAAAAGTGCAAGATTTCACCATGAGAGTAACATGATACATGAACCGCGTACTTCTGTCTAATTGATTGCATCAGTTTCAACTGCAACCCATAAATGTTAGCAGCGCTGCTATAAAAAAAGGACAAGACACAACAGGCCCGAGAGATCTTTTTTGCAGAGCATGGATTAAGTTCCAGCTGAAGAAACAGAACCTTCAGCATTGCACGACCTGTCAAAGAACTAGTAAGCACAGAGGCATACTAAGTTTAGAGACCTCGGTCAAATATCATTTTAGATTAAAAAAAAAAAGGTTACATGAAATTGTGCCTAGTGCTTCTTCAGGCTCTGCTTGTCTTGTTTTGTTCATTTGTTCGGATGAGCAAAGAGAAATCTTTTCCCACAGCCTGTTAATGGGACTTTCCCCAGTATGTGCTGGAAACTGGAAAGACTGGGTTTCTGATTCTCAGCAGCTCCACCCAGCTCCACTTGAAGCTAGAATTAAGCTCACCTCAATTCTCTGCCAAATGAAACATTTGCATAATAGCAAGCTTGCTCTACTGAAGCTTTAATTTCTGGAGTAGAACAAGACTGTTACATCATACTCGGAACAGCAAAATACGTCATCAGCTTTCTTAGTCATATCTGTTTTTTTGCGCTGTTTCGGTTTGTTTGCCTTTCTTCTGGTCAGATTTGCACAGGATGAGTAAGAGCTTATGACACTTTCACAGATGTCTACACTTCCCAAAACAACCCCTCTCCATCGTTCTCACACACCCTTTGAGATCAGGCTGCTATGTTTACGAGTCGTTCCTGCATTCACTCCAGAGTGGTCTAAAATAGCAGTTCCCTGCTTTTCATGTGGACTCATCGTACAAAAAAGCAGTTCAGCTGCAGAGAGAGACAAATTCAGCACTGGTGCGCTGTACTCCATGACAAACCTTTACTTTGGCCTTCTGGGGCAAAGGTGCTGCCAAGTAAAAGAAAACAGGCTGGGAACCCTCACAGAGAAGCGAAAACAAAGCAATATTGTAAGGCCTGCTCATGATTTATGCATGCCACACCACGAGGAAGACCGGGATCTATCTCTTTGCTCTTAGATCCTTCTGCAGTGTTTTGAAGCGCATTTTCACGGTGTGCACGTGCCAAGAGTCGGGCTTAGTCTTTTGGAATACCTCACAGACAAAGCACAAGTGAAGAACAGGGCCTTGCTGAATGTGATTGTATCAAGCACAGGCTGTGAGGCACAGGTTATCACACACAGTATGAGGGTGGCTCCAGTCTTCCCAAATAAAATGTTTTGTTTCGGCAGTTCAGGGGCGGGTAATATGAAGATAATTTGTTGTTATCATGATCAATTTTGCCACAACATGTTTTTCACCACAGGAATAATCAGTATATCTGGAACAGCTGAACCACTGCGTGTATCATAACAAAGATTCGGCAGACTAGTTTAAATTCCCTGATTGTTGGATTTTTGGATTTTTCCCTCCTGTTCCTTCCTAAATACTTCTGCAAACATTGAACTAAAAAATAAATTGTACTCATAATTCTTCTGGTGTTTAAACAACACTACTCTGGGAGTTGCATCATGATGTTATGTGTTCATATAT
>JBBIGA010000126.1:5338290-5364997 GCA_037576975.1 Alestes dentex
CTTCAGTCTAAACTGTACTGTACAAATTGAAGTGTTTTGGGAGCATATTTGGGGGTTTACGCTATAAAAATAGGCATTTTTAGGCATCTTTAAACCACATCACAACAACATGGTTGTTCACTACACACGGGTGGTCTTGGAACGTAACCCCCGTGAAAAGCGGGGAGGGGGTTACTGTATATACTATAATACTTCAAAAATCTGTCACAATATTCCTTTATCTCAAATTTTTTATCACATTTGCTGTGTCATCTTTTTTAGTGAAGCTAAACCAAATTTCGAGCATTAGCTATGGTCAGTCATGGTCCAGAATGTAAACAAAGGGTCTTTTCTTGCATGCTTTTTAATGTACTGTGTAATAAATTACACAATGTTAGACCCACATAGCAGGTCCTGGCAGATAAATGAAACTTACATGGACTGTAAAATGTTCACTGCAGTTCACTTAGGAGCACGACTGAAATCTGCAAAAATTAGGAACAGAAGCGCAAAATCGAAGTGCATGTATTTAATTAAATCCAGTTCTCGGAAAAGTGGTTCTTGATAACTAACCCTAATCTCCATTCACACACAGGAAAGATTCAATACAAAGCATTCAAAGCAAAGGCCATGGATACAGGTAAATGAGAAATGACCTACTTGGCCTCATATTAAGAGAAACACTTGACTTTTTCCATTACGCAACCCCTAATTGGCCTCTCTGTTCTCTCTCTCTGAGGAACAAGTTGTAGATGGTCAGATCTGACATATCAAAGACTACTTCTGTCTCAAGCAGCTCTCTTCTGAATACCATTCCACATCTCGCACTGAGCAAATCTTTACCCGTAGAAAAGAAGGGAATTACTGCACAAGAAACACAATGGCTGTGCTGTAAGTAGGTGCTGTGCTTTCGATCCAAATGAAAGAGGGCTTCTCTGTCTTTCTGCAACTGTTATGAAATATAGTTAAGTTGTTCATGCTGATATCAAGGAACAATTGTTACAATTCAGCTTGCTGACTCCAAAGAAATGCTGGGGTGGCCACCTTCTACTATTTTATAGTGGAAACCTGGTTCCTAGCAGGCAGAGTCCCAAACCCCACTTTCCTGGCACAGAATCAGTGGTACTCAGGCCAATTATCCTGTGTGTAATATTCTGCCTGTAATTACAAAGCCCTTTTTTTCTCCTCATGAGTTTTTTTGACTCTTATGTGTGCTTTTACCCGAATGATGGAAGGGTTTCCCCTGTGAAACTGTGGCTTAAATAAATCCCTAATTGGTTTGTGGGATTTCAGCCATTAGCTCAAGTTTTAAGATGATGATTAGGGGTTTTCCTCTGAAAGTCAGAGAAAGGGTGTAACACGATTTCCAGTCCTGGGGGGACCGAGGCTTACAGATGTGAAACATTCCTAACCCTCTGTTCAGTAACCTTTAACCCTCACACCTTCAGGAGACACACTCTCTCTCTCTCTTACATCACTGCAGCAGTCAGCAGGAAACAGAGACCCCCAGCTTACAAAGGAACAAAGCTCCATTGTGACAGGACACCCCCACATTTCATTCACTCTGATAGCATTGTTTCTCCTTCCAGTGTGGAAGTTTGATCAGAAATGGGTATAGTATTAGTCTCTTAACAATACTTGGTGAGTTTAATCTAATGACACTTATGTATACAGGGTTAGGGCCTGACTGATCCATTGGCTGGCTAATATTGTGATCCAACATATTTATTTAATAAATAAAGCATGTTCTGAAGAGAACTGATGAGAAATAAAAGAAAAAGAGAACCACTTAAAAGAAACCAAAACTACTTTTACTATACTGCTGTAATTATCTGAAATTATATCCAGATGATACAATAACAGGCCCAAACAGATTTCAGAGATTGTGTCTTTACCAATTAGTAATTTTGTCAGTTTGTAAAACTTGATTTGGCTATATCTAAAATGGTAGTAGTTCATGGCCATCAACATTACAGACAACTGAACGAGTCTTTTTTATGAAAACGTCAGTGATAGAGGGTGAAAAAGTTTCTGGAAGGTACCGGGAACAACAGGGAGGGCAGTGGCACTAAATATCTATAAATGTGCCTAAGATTAAAAAGTCCAAGAACCGTAGGTTTAAGACATTGAGAGTTTTTGTTGTGTATTCAAGCTTAAGATAAATAAAAATATAGTGAGAACTGACAGTCTGCTGACAACTTACAACTGTTCCAGTCAGCGTTTAACTACACTACAGGAATCTGTTTCAAATTTGAAAGTCGGTATTATCACTTACTGGAATGGCTAGTTTTGGTGCCTGTATGAGTCACAACAGTTCATATCAGTCAGGGAAATGGGATATTCAATATCCTTGATAAGTGAAACAAGAAGACAAGCTGAGCTCTATCACTGAATCATCATCCTGATGCAAGAGCAAAGACTTCCTTTGAATTTTGACTATTCTCCTGTTTATCCGTGGCTTTGACCCATACCTAAGCCATAGTAAAATGCGTGAGTGTGACAAATTGGGTTTCAACTGAATGCTAATGCCAATCTGGCATCGTTCCTGAATCTCAATAGTACATCCCTATAGGTGGGCTCACTGTCTTCCAGAACAATGTTTGGATGCCACATTGATCAAGATCAGGAGGGCATGACTGAGAAGGGGGGCAGCCTGCTGTTTCTTTCCATTCTTGTTCTAGGAAGGAAAGAGGGCCATGCAAACATTCATTCAGGGACAGAACCGCCTGTTTGTCCCTTTTTTTTTCCAGGAGGCACCTGTTGCAGAATTCCATAGTCCGTTCTAAACATTGTTGTGCATCCCTGCGTCATTCCTCGTCCCCCCCCCACAGTCCCAGCTGCTGTAAGTACAGGTGTCCTGAGACTGTTTTGGTGGTAGTGAGACATCCTTCAACAGTCAGCACTGTGAACAACAGAGCCCCGTTTTCATCCCCCAAAACAAACACGCTAGTGTAAACACACAGAGCCACTCGTGCAAATACCAGCGTGCGACCACACCCCTTCAGAGATGCAGAGCCAAAACGGAAACCCTTCAGTGTTCTCTGGAGAGCCCTGGACTGCTGCTCCTCCAGATTGGTTTGATGGTGCAGACTGATTAGCTACAAGGAAAAGGAGGATCAAAAATGTGGATAAGCAACATCAAAAGGGGATTATTGATCACTTGACAATGGGCAATCTTTCCTCCTTTATCTACTCTTTCAGTAATTCATCAATACACACTCCACCTTCAGCCCTAAGGTACAGTACATCATTTAAAGGACAGCAAGCAGCAGGCCTGAAGGCAACAGGAAGCCACTGGCCCATGGGCCCCAGGGACCACCCACAGGAACCCCATTCAGACATGCAGGCCAGATGGAGAAAACAGAAAAAAGGCAAGGCATTTGGGAGGTACTGCTTGCTGCTTCTCCTAAAAAACTCTCCATCTGCCCTCCCCACAGAAGTCTAAAAGCAGGCCTCATGGAGGCACACAAGCCTGCGCCAAAAAGTGCTTGAAGAACTTTGACATTTCTTGAGAAAAGAAGACCGCATTAAAGGCGTTTCCTGACCAACACAAGGTGAAGAAAAGGTCAATGCATTTTGCTTCACATTTTCCAGCCACAGACATAAAATAATGTCAAAATAATGGCAGACTGATTGCCACACTGTTTACCAATCTAGACCATTCTCCACCAATAGCAATTAGTTTATTTTCTTATGAAGATAAAATAAAATACAACTTGCACTACAAAATTGGCTTAAACAATATGCTTTGTTTTGCTGAATAACTCTTTTTTTATATATATATTTTTGCACACGTCACCATCAAAAACATCTACAGCATTTCCTGAGCACACAGTAATCTCACTCTTCCAGGGCCTGGCTAGACCCTTAACCCAAACAAGCCAAAAAAGGGGTCAGAGGTGGACATCCATCTATTATCCTCACCGCCGGCTTCTGTGCACACAGCTAGCACCCAGGGTCAAATCTGTCTTCATCCCCCTTTTCCTCCACGGCCTGTCAGAGTGCTAAGAGCACTGCTAGCCCAGACACACTCCCATTAGTCCTGGACCCAACACTTAAATAAACAACAGAATCCACCACAGACTCGCGAACAGAGCTTCGTGCCCACTGAGATCCGAACAGCAGAGGAATGTCTAGCACCTTTCCTAAATAACCATATGTGCTAGCTTTCCTCCTCACATTTCTGCAACAAGATTATTTAGGAGCATGCTCAGTAGAGGCCGGATGCAGGAGACTACAACGACATGAGACTAAAAGGATGCTATTTTTACACCCACATGATGGTTCTCTTATGCATAGAAAAATTCAATTTAGTATCTGTGTGAGGGAAACTGCTTCTAGTTTATTGTCAGAGGCATCTAACTTTAGCAATAGCAGGATATTGCGATAATGAGGCAGTGCAAAAGTATGAGCAGGTTTCTAAATCCCACGTGGTTCATGCTTTTCTCAGTGGAGTTTGGAAAGTAGGGAGGTGATAATTGGTTTTCTCTCACTGCCACTCTGGGAAGAGAAAGTGATTCTGACAGACTTGACAGCTAACTGCCAGTTCAGTCACATGAAAGCAGTCACTCTCTGGTTCCAAGTGTCGGCACCATCCGCATTAGGATGGTGTTCGTACAGATAATGGTAGCTTGGGCTGCAGGGCAAAACAACACAGTTCATCTTTTCAGTGTCTTGGTACTGAATTATTGCTTCCCCTGTCTTTTTGTTTTCGTTCCATCTGAAAATGCCTCCAAAACCTTTCCTCTGTTTTCCCACGAGTTTCAGCATAACGTTACAAGCGCTTTGTGGTGACTCCATCAACCACCAACTCCGATACACTCACAAGGGGAACATTCGAATGTGAGTTTTAGGCCAGGAGAGAAGAGCCTGGATGGATTGCCCTGGTTTGGAACGACTGTAAACTGCTGCACTCATCACTTTTAATCTGCTAACTCAGAGCGCAGGCAGCCGGATCACAATTACTGCAGCGTTGTTGCCACTGCTAAACAAAGAATGGGTGCTCTGTCTGACAGTTACATGCAAAAGGTGTTGATCCATTTCCTGTACTCTGGAAGAAACAATGTGAATTTCAACTCTTCACAAATGCTAAACGGCCTGCCGATAAATACACTACACAATGTTCCAAAAGACTGCCAGCACATCAAGCCATATTAAGATCATTAGGCTTTTCCATTCACAGCAGCGGATGCAGACTACACCTAGTAAAATGTGAGATTCCTGAAGAGAGAAAAATAGGAGAGCCCTAAAACAGAAAAAGTAACCGCTGCAAATGATTTCAGGCCTTGAAGTTGACCCCAATTGAGAGAGTCTGCAATGGCCTTTAACTTCCAGCTGTTACGGCCTTGCAGTCTGAGATGATGGCATTTCAAGACACATCTGTGGACTGGGGCTGAGGCTTGGCACCACAACACCGTCCCTCAGAGTTTCACCAGGATGAGAAATGCTTAGCGGAAAGACCTAAGACCTAACTACTGTTTTTGTGTGTGTGTAAGAGAGAGGGCTAATGAACATTGCAGAGAACTGAGATCATGATGGTGTGCACAGAAAACAGTAATATTCAACGCACCTGCAGCAGCAAAGAGTCAGGCAGATCTAAAAAGGGGTCAGAAGCGTAAGCTAACGTAATTATCTCCATGTCAAAATTAATGGTGTACCTTTGTTGTTCCAAGAAAAACAATTCTACAGTGCCTCCTCGCAGTGTGTTACCTCACTTAATCACCACTGCAGACATTTTGTGGAATAAAGCTGTATTATGTCAGTCAGCTGTCAAACTACATCCTGGTAAAGCAATCTGAATGTTGCTCCATGTTTCCGGTGCTCAGGTGGCCACAGGGATCTGGTGTGGTCATACCTTATAGAGTGTTATTTACGATTTGACCCTTTTGTAGTGAAGGTGCTGGTGACCCATTACATACCTGCTGGAACTGTTCCTCTGAAGTGTACCTGTTAAACACTCCGGTGTCAGAGTGCTTTCCCATTAAACTACTCCATAAATGTTAATGAATAAAGAGGTGACTTGTTTCTGAATAGTTCAACAGGGGGGAAAAAAAGACTAAATAAATCAGGCGGTAATAAATCACAGTGCTTTGCAAGTAAAGAGCCAACTGAAAGTAAGCAAATAAAACAATGTCAGCTTTAAAATGCAGTTTGGGCTACGGATTGGGCTGTTTATGTTTATATGTAAGGAACATCACCACTGTGACTCACATGTGGAAAAATAAAGCAACAAACAGCTTGAGTTCTTTTCTTTTACCGTATTCCATTTGATTGGTGTCTAGCGTACTTCCTCTATCCTTCTCTCCGTCTTGCCGCCAAGTCTCATAACAAAGTGCTGCATCACACGCAGTAAAGTGGGACTATAACCGAGCAAATCACAATTACCTTCACTGACTAAGCAGACGCGTTGGTTTTCTTAAATGACAGAGTTAATGAAGGGAAGATCATAACGGCCGCTTTGTCTCTATCTGAGCCTCACTTGCAGATGTCCCTTATTACAGAGGTAACGGCTCTCAGGCGGCTCGGTTCACAAGGGTGGCTTGTTCTCGCGACAGAGGACAAGAGTGTCCAGTCATGCTTATCTGTCCCTGCCCCCTTGGCCAATTAGTGCAGAAACAAAAGGGGGGCCGAGCCTTGGGCAAAGGATAAAGCAATCCACTCATGACTTGTGCACTGTGAAATTGGGCCTGTTTTAGTGGCCTTATCAGTGGTCCACTACTAGGAGAAAAGTGAACTGAAAACCTCCAATCATGTATCGCACACAGGACAAATGTTTGGACGCCAGAATGAACTAACATACATATTCTTCTTTCAAAGTGAAAGCATGCCAGAAGGCTTGTGTCCAAGCTTTTAGAATTCACATTCAGGTCATGTTTACTCAAAGCACATGTCCTTGCCACATGTGCATTCCGTCTTCAGTGCTCATAATAAGGGTTGGCTGTGGCCTCCGAGGAGCTACTCTTAGACAGTTATCTACGCCACAGGCCCCGCAAGCCTGCACACACAACTCCACTTAGCAACAGGTGCGCACTGTTATTAAGAATGTGATTCTACACAATTACGGGGAAGGTACTTAGGTCTAAATGGGGACAGATGTCTCAATCTCGGTGTGTTTCTTATGGCAAAACAGCATGCACTAAAGGTTCAGAGGTCATATGTTGGCTGAAGACTGAAGCTCATTTGAGGCTTTTCTATCATCCCTCATGGGGGCAGGGTGTGGGTTAATGGTTCAGGACTACTCAGATGCAATCTTGGATGAAAGCAGCTGTGATTGTATGGGTTTGTGTACTCAAAATGGCAAAGTTTGCCATTTTGAGTACACAAAGTTTGGCCTCAGGAGGAGGTAAGGTGCATCAAAGTGCATCAAACACTTTTATTAAAAAAAAAAAAGCAAATAATTTTCAGTTTCCAAGATATGGGCCCTTTAGGCGAGAACCTGCTGCACTGGTTTCACATCTTCCCAATAAGTCAAGTCTTTCCTGTCAAGACCGACCAGCAATCGCACTGCTTCCAGACAAGCAGAGAGCAAGTCCTAGAACATCCAGCTCATCATTCTTGATAACAGACACAACATGTCTCAACTCTTCCCATGCAAAGCTGGCAGATGCAAACACTTTCATTCTTCAACATTAAAGCAACAGAATGCGGGAATACAACGCTGCCAGCACAAAAGTGGAAAAAAACACACAAGCAGGAAGTTAAACGAGCCAAATTTGAGAAAGAAGGCTAGTCTTGAAGTCAGGTAAATGAACTGACTTGCCTCCAAGTGTTGCCCAATTTCATGTGTAGTCTAAATGATCAAAAAAACAACCCTGCATTTACCAGCAGCTCTCACGGCTCTCTGTGGGGGAACAATTCCTACTGCTGTTAAGATTTCTCACAGTAAATGTCTTCACTAAAATGTTCATATTTTATGGTGTGCCTGAAGACTGAAGTTGGTTCACATATCCATTCTGCTTGGGAAGCTTTTCCAGAAAGAAAAGGAAAAAAAATCCCAAATACTGGCATTCATTCTGAGAATTCTGTCCAAACGTAGAGACCGTTTCTCAGTGCTAATACTCCACAGACAAGAATTACTTTAAGTAGACAAAAAAGCGGCTTGATGAAGGCCGCCTCTCTCATCTGGCTGTAAGCTTCTATGAGCTCATTAGTCTTGCACCCTTTTTCCAGTTTCTGATATTTCCATGGCAAATGAGTAAGAGATCCTCGAGTGTTTGTTGTCAGTATCTCCAGCTCAGTTAAAACTGTACATGACTTGGGAATGCTGTAGCTTGTGTGGTTTAAGGCAAGGCTCTGGGCTATTTGGCTCTCTCAACTGGCATTCCTTTTGAGGGCAATAAATAGATGATATGACTTTCAAGAAACAAATGGAGAGCCTCCCATTAGTAGAAAAGCCTCCACTGCCTGTGTACTTTTGTGCTTCTGTCTTCATTAAACTTTCATCCAAATCCGTTTGTCTCTAAAATCTCTAAAGACTGTCATTATAGCAAATGCAATTGAAAACAATGGGAAGCTTCATGTGATTACTGCTTTTCAAGAGGAAATATCTCTGTTAAACCTGCTTTCATAGGATTGTAGGTTTAAGGTCTCATATTTTTGTAGGAATGGTAGCCATGCACAGTACAATATTCATTTTTCGCTATATCACTTTTAGAGCCTGATTTATAAACAGAGTCTTTATTCAGACATACTTTTCAAAGAACACTTTCAACTGCAGGAAGAGAGTATGGGTGCACTAAACATGACTCTACAGTGGAGTGCATTACAGTGATTTGTTTGAATCTTTTTGAAAAGAGCCTTTACACCCCATTTCAGTTCTTAGGAACTCAGAAAGAAGGAAAAATTAATAAGAAAGCCCACCAAGAGGCAATTACATTGAGGATATCTCTGCTAGTCAATCTGCTTCTGCTTTGTTTTGGGGCTCCTTGTTTCAAGCAATTAAATATTACACTGATTCACTGTAAGAAGCAAATAGCTTCTTATTGATGGTACTAATTACTCAGTGCCATGTTTCACCCCATTTCCGCACAAGAACAGACAGGCAAGGCTGTGCTAGGTCACGGCAGTTAACAATTACACTATCCAACACAGCACAGTAGGAACTAAGAGTGCTGGAAGATTGAAATGTCATTCTTGTAAATACTCAAAATTATGGCTGAAGCCACTGGAAGACATTTATTATAACCATTTTGACTTTGACATTTCAAATTATATGGATGTGCAATAACACAGTCCTCGGCTCATATTCAGCATGGCCATATGTTTATGCTTCTAATGTCTTCTGCATACTCTGCAAATTTGATTACATCATTCTGGGCGGTTAGACAAATCTGTAGTTCTTTGTCCTGTTAATTACAGATAATTAGACTAAGCAATTTGGCTTCGCTTCAAAAGAAGTAAAAGGTATTAACCAAACGAATGAAAGGAAGCAGTTTACAGTCACTATTACTGTAATTAAAAAACCCAACCGCTGCTGGAAATTAGCTCGAGCCATGTGACACAACCATATACCAGTGTCCCAACACGCAAGTAAATAAATCTAGTTACCTTAAGAAAATGAAATACTGCAGGGTATTTATGGCTTTAGGCCAGGTCACATGGTGAGAAGACATCACCTGCCATATGTGAGCTGAACCTATAGAGCTGAGAATGGAGTATATTTCTTTTCCCCCTCCATGCCCAATCACACAAAACAACATGAAACACAAGCTGGCGTCAAAACTATGTAAAGAGAGGCCCAATTATTCCTCCATCACCATCATTTTCCTGTTCCCTCGTTTTCCATGTGAGAAAAAGCAAAGAAGACAGATAGCCTTTTCTCTTCGCTAGAATTCACCTCAACTTCAAACCTCTCTGTGTCATTGTTGGCCATCTTCCCACCTTAGCTTTGATTTCCTGTCTGGGGTCTGGGTTCTCATAGTGACAGGCTGAGTTCTGGGATATGAAAAAAAGCCTGGGGAACTGGACCAGAGTGGTGGTGCAAGGGCCAAGTCCAGATGCCACATGCTTCAGACGACTAGACTTCCTCTCACTATTTCATAGTCCTTTCACAGGTTTGGGACCATTACAATAAAAAAAGTTTCATGACTTCACCTACAGCCTCTAACTGTCAAACACAAAGTCTGGGCTTCCCTATTCTGCATTTCAGACACTGACATCACATTTTGTCAGTCAACTCAAAGCCAAAAAGCCAATGCAAGCAAGTGTTCTTGAAATCTGTAAAATTTCAGAATCTGCTGCTTGTTTTTCCATGTCCTGTTCCACTTGAAACATGAGGTGGACACATGCTGCTCCACGCATCCACCCCTGTTCTGCAAACACACTGCCTTTCTTGTCAGTGCAGTATATAATGACATGGCACGATGTTATCACGCGGGAGACGGCCAGGGAGATAAGAACGCGAGATAGAAATGCCATGCTTTTAGGTCAGGCACAGTGCACTAAGGGGCATCCCAGATGCTTAAGAAATGAGCCATCACGTCATATAGGCTCTAATATAATAACCAGCTATCATGCCCGGGCTTGTTTTTAGCTCCGGGGCTATTAGTGGCCTGCGCTGCTTACACAGCTGAGACATTGGCTTGGACAGGAAATGTGTAAACAGTGCCACTGACTGTGCAAGATGGTGTTTTCATTGTCCCTGCCATTTCACATCCACAGTTATACAAAAAAGAAGACTTTCTCCCTGTCCAAGACACAAGTGCACAGAGCTTCAATTTCACATAGCCATATTCAATAATACTCTGGGCCTGGAAAGACATTTTTAGAGTCTGGATTTTTCCATCAGCCAGGGCAGTGAGCTTTAGAACTGCCAGACATTCACATGCCTCGCCATCAAGTGAATGCCACAGGAGTTCACCTCCTCCAGCCTTGCTTTCGGTTTACAGCCGTATGGACTGGCAGAAGACATTCTTCAAGACTCTGCTCTTTTCAATAATTTACTACTGTCTCCAAACATCAGTACAGAAACCCTGCTCTCTCAGATGCAACATGAACATCAATAGTAATGATCCCAAATAGAGACATGGAGAGAAAAGGAGAGAGACAAGAGTCAGAAAGAGACATAGTCTCCATCTTAGCTTGAAGGATTTAAGCTGGTACATGAGAACCCCTGTTAAAGCTGCGTATTCACGCACAGCTCTACAGGAAAAGTACGGCTTAAGTAAACAGAAAAGAGGCAGGACTGGAGAGGGGGCGGGGGGACACCGTGACTGGAGTCGGAGAAGTTAGTTCTGTCTTAAACACTTCCAGATGTGGTCCGGCTTGATACATGAGAGAGGCGCTTTTATAATGAATTGAAAATGAGAACGGGAGGGTGGTGCTCGATCAGAGAGAATGGGCTTCCATTGCTTTGTGAATGATCCAAAATAAGAACTGCAGAGGGATGGATAAGGAGCAGGCTGTCACGACACAGCTTATAACACAACAATATTTCAAACGAGTGTCCTTGGTCTAACCCACGGCAGGTCTCTTCTGACTGATCTCTTCAGTACTCCTCCAGTTCAACAAAAAACTTAGACAGTAATAAAACGCCTAACTCAGCCAAACCTTGAGAGCATAACTGACTCACTTATCACATAGCTCTTCCAAGCAATGTCACTTAAATACTGCATCACAAAAGCAAATCAGTAAGTGGCAGCAACAGGAGTTATTCCCATAATTATAACATAATAACATACATTTTCCAAGTACGACTAACGATCTTATAATAACAGGTTAATATCTCTCACATGATTTAGTCCCTCATAATGAAAACGTTTCTCACGATAAAGAGATATAAGCTTATTTTTATGAGTTATCTATGATGTGTATTATGTCTTAGTATCTCAAAATTGCAACAGCGTTTAATAATAATGGGTTAGAATCTCAAAGCTGGCTTACACTGAGATGCTATCTTGTTATTGCTGATACAGATGTGTTACAGAACTCTTCTCGTTATTATAAGTTATTCATAGCTTCTTGCTATTACGACAGTAAATTGCTAATTATATGTGCTTCAATTTATTTCAGGGAAGGAGGCAGGCATCCATACAAACTAGATTGATTCAAATGGAAAGTCTGCGTATGTGCGTGCCTCTGTGTGCACAAAAGTGCATGTGAAAGCACTTTGCTGACCTGGTCCAGTTAAATGCACATTGATCTCTGTTTGGCATTTAGAGACTGACCTGAAGCCTCTGTGGCCAGGCCAGTCTGGCCTGGCAGAGACTCGGGGGAGGAAGAGACATTGTATGAGGCAAGTCAGAGTTTGATTGCCTGAACTCTCCCTGCCAAAAAGGGCTTCCAGCTGGACTGCGGCACAAACGCTAATACAAATCCCTTAGATTCTTTAAAAATGGGGCTTAGGTTCTGGAGATTAGCTTTAGTGATTCCATGCCATCTTTTCAATTTGGTAATGCTGAACACATCCTTAAGCCGGCCGATGTGACTCTGAGGGAGCCCCTGTGGCTGCCTGTAACCCCTCTGCACACATACACAAACACACCACCACCGGGACTAAAAGCTTGGTATTGTTTGTTTTCTTTCTCCGGGCAGAAAACTAAGCTTGTGCAGCTCAAAATGGAAACAAAGCACTATTGTATGTCCGTGAAAGTCCATGCTGACATCCTGCGCTGATGTTGGTGAGCCACAGACACATGTTAATTACAGTGCACACTGGCACACGGTCAATGAGAGGGATGTGGGTAGAGGAGAAATGGACTTACAGCTGGAACCGAGCAAGTCTGCACAGTGTGCCTGGAGAGAGGCCTGTCATCAGTGCAAAGACCAGACTGCTACCTGATCTGCAACAGATCGGTCTCCTGAGAAACCTGACGGGGCCCTCAGAGCTGGTCACACGGACTAAAACATGCTGTGTATTTTTTGACAAACGGCAAAAAACTTTTACTCTACTGGCGTACTTTATAAACTTTATACTCCATAAACAAGTTGCTGTTGGTACAGCTGTGGAATATTTTGCTCAATAACCTTTACTGTAATATTGTAACACACAAATCAGTCATTTAAACTGACATTTTTGTGTGCAAAGGCCAATTCCAGGAAAGTGGGGATGTTCTCATGAATCAATTTACTGCTGTCCAATATATAACATTCATCACAGCAGGGGGTTACCAGTGTGCTTTTAATGTAGGGCACACTCGTGTCTAGTAAAGGTCATCACAAACTCTTTCAGCTTGTGTTTACAATCACAGCTTGTGAGCAAAAGGAAATGTTTGAAAGGTTTTAGAGGTTCATTAGCTTAAAAATTACTAGATAAAAGAATGGCTTTCTCATTTAGGGCCTACGACAGAATTGTCCCATGTGACCTCCCACATCCTACTATAAAACCTAACACACTGCTCCATGTGACCCAACACACAACCTCAATATAAAAAATAATGGCAGATGAAAAGATAGCATTGTCTTAAAATGTTGAGTTTGTGGAACTTCAAATAAGTTGATGGAATGTAAAACAGACTCTTGTTCGGTTAAAAGAATTCCAGTTAACTCACAATTTTAATGTCGTCCAGTAACTCTGTTGAAGTTAAAACCATTTTCTTCATTGCACGATTTTCCTGCCCCATTTTCAAGTTAACCGAATCTGCATAACCAACGTGTTCCATTTATTTTGTCCCTGTTTTGAGCAGGAGGGCGTCTCTGGTACTCCTGAACTTTAAATTAGTATACAGAATGTAAAACACAAACTTCTGTTAACTTAAATCACAGTTTTAATGCAGTCGAGTAACTTTTGTTTGAAGTTAAAACCCCATTTTCATGTCAATATACTCTATATTCACAAACTTCTACATCCATATTTATATTTTTTTATTATTTGTATAGGATACTTCTTATATTATACGGTTGTGTTATACAGCGTTTGTTCTACTGATTATTTTAATTTGCTGCTTCTACTTTCTTGTTTTGCCCATTTTGCTCCTGTAACAATTCAAATGTCCCACTTGTGGGACTAATAAAGGGTTCTTATCTGACGTCATCTAAATGTGACTCTATGTAACTGAAGTGTACCATAAAATGTGTCCATATCGTGCAGGCCTTGAGCAGGTGGGCGTTTCTGGCTCTCTTAAACTCCAAACCCAGCCCAGACTCACCGTTTGCGTTTTTCCCGCAGATGAGATGCTCGTAGGGCTGCAGGACCCCCCAGAGCTCTGCGTCGTTGTTCACCACCGCCTCGAGCGCTTCGGCCGTGATGGTGGTCCCGTCCCCCGCAGTCCCCGCAGCCCCTGCCGCGGCCAGAGCGCGCGCGCCCACCTCCTCCACGAGCGCCTCCACGCACGCGCTCAGGCAGATGGCCGCGTGTTCGTGCACGCGCACGGACACGCGCGTGTCCACCATCCATCGGAAGAAACGGCCCACGTGCAGCGCGAGGCCGCAGCGGCGCGACTTGCCCCTGCGCAGCGGCTCTCCGGCGCTCATGCTGTGCGTGGACACGGCGCGCACGGCGGCCGACACGCAGCGGTCCGCCAGCGGCCAGCTCAGCACCAGGCGCACGGCGCTCTGCACCTCGAAGCGCGTGCACCGGCAGTGCGCCACACTGAGTCGCTGGGCCTCGCGCGCGATGCGCACCAGGGCGCGGCGCGTCAGTACCGAGAGCCTCCGAACCGCCTCGGTCGAGAAGGAGGCGCCCTCTCCGGCCACGCGGCGCAGGATGCTCCCCACGTCCTGCTCGCTCCACGGGAACTCCTCCAGCTCGGGCAGGCGCGGGCACTTGGAGAAAATGTCCTCTGGGTCCTCGGGCAGGACGGTGTTGACCGTGTCCCAGCTGTTGTTCCTGCTGTTCATGGAGCCCGAGTAGTACCACCAGTTGCCCCGGTGCGGGGCGTTCACGAGCGCCTGCGAGGTGGACTTGGAGGAGGAGGAGAGGCTGAGGGACTTGCACGAGTCTCCTGCTCCGTAGCCCGAGTCCAGAGTCAGATCCTCCAGAGTCTTCATGTGGGAGCTGCTCCCTCCTGCCATTGCTTTTTTTCCAAGGCTACTTTTCTGCTCTACTGCGTGAAACGCTGGAGTAAAAAAAAACAACAACTTTTGGGCGAAACTCTTCGGCCGAGCTGGTTCTACTGGTTACGCTTCTCGTCTGACATTTCGCGAAACGCTTTGAAGCTGTCCTAAATCGCTCTCTGCGACTTCAAAAGTCTCGTAAACCTTCAGATTTTCTAACGAACAGACGCTGGCCGGCCAGTTTCCATCTCAGGCTGGTGAAGTGCAGCTCACCTTTTTGGTGGAGAGGCTGGATGTCACTCTCAGCCACTTTCGCTGGAAAGTTGACCAGACTGGGTTAAAACGAGGTCCGGGACGGTTCGCCTCTCCATCAACAGGTTCAGGTTCAGTCCAGAAAGTCCAACACGAAGCTGGAGGAAAGTCCTGAAGCGGTTGGTGTCGTTCATCACACGAGGCACGCCTCCTCACCAGCACGATCTCAGCTCTGGAGTGAAGCGAGAGAGAGAGAGAGAGAGAGAGAGAGAGATGGGGAGGAGGAGGGACGTCACTGGGGAGCCAATCAGCCTTGAGTGGATTTCGCCCCAAAGTCCCAGTGATCAGGAGAAACTCGGCGTGTTCTCAGTCAGAGACGGTCATTAACACTGATTACATTAATTTGAATACACAGTCGGGCCAATAGGGACGTGAACATTAGGCTATAAAGAGTCACTTTTTATTTTTTTTTAAGTCATACTGTGGATTGTTCCAAAAAATGTTTTTGGAGGAGCTTGTCTTGGGTTAGAGTTTTTCACCAACAAACATTTAGAGGGAAAAGCCCCTTTCTTTTAAATATCCTCAACAATTAAAATTTTAAAAATCTGTTTCTTTTTTCTTGCCAAATATTTCTCGCGTGCACCTTGATATTGATCTGTATTACATTTTTATTATTCTGTTTTTTCTTTGAACCAATGTGGTTCGTCAAGCACAAGCAAATGATAAATCATCAGATTATCCTGGGGGGCCTGGGTGGTGTTCTTCTGTCTTTCTGTCCGTCTGTCCATACACTAAGCTAACCGGTTTTCCAGTTTTAAACTTTTTCTCTCAGAATTCCACTCAGTCAAAGTCAGCATTCACATAAGGCTTTCTTACCTCACCTTAAAATTCAATTTTATCTTTCACTGGAACAGAATTCTCTTATGATCAGAATAACCAGCTTGAATTCACTTTCGTTTCCACTTTATGCAAAGCAGTACCTTAAAGACAGTTAATATATTTAATGTCAGCAGTTTCAGTTTATAAGTATAGGAACCCCTTTGTGTCATTTTTGAGTGGAAGATAACCAGCTAAAACCAGTGTGACACCTGAGAGAGAAAGTGAGAGAGAGAGAGAGAGAGAGAGAGGGTGTGGGTGTGGCTGAGACACACTCCAACCATTACATAATGTGTTTTAGTTAAGGTTACTAGACACCACAACACTAGGTGAGATAACAGCAACCTAAGGCCTCTGTGAATCCCCCACAAGGAGGAGAAGTAGGAGGTGAGCTACAGGATGAGATCACAGTCACCCTCGGTTCTGACTCAAACTCCTCTCAGCACACACTCATTCTGCGTCTGGGGCCTCGGCGCAGTGGAGAAAAAATCCGCCTGTGGAAGCCTGAGGAATGCAGGGGTGTTGTCATTCTCAGTGATCTGCACCATCTGCCCATTCAAGGTAACGCCTTCTATTTGGCAGCTATAGCCATCAAAGCTCACATTGTCTGAGAGAGGCGCGTCCTTACAGCATGCAGAACCAGAGGCTGAGAAACTCCTTTGTGGCGTTTTCCTAAAAAGCAAACAAATGTGGTCAACACTGGAACTGAAAAGCTCATGAGAAAACTATCTGACCTGGGCCAAACTTGAGATTAGAGTACATTTCCATAAGATATTCAAGACTATCACATTCTGCCTAACATTTTCTAAACAGCATTTTCTCATTACGGTGCTCTACAGGAATGATTGAATAAAGTGTTTCATAAAACATGGATTCGGGTTTTCACCAACAGACATTTAATAGGATAGGCTCCTTTCTCATAAAGAAACTTAACAATGCAAAATAATTAATAGAAATATGTTTATTTTGTATACATGTTTGTTTTTTGTATTTTCTGTATTTTTATTTCTTGTATTGCATTTTTTTCTTGCACAGTCTACATGCCTTGATATAGTCTTTAAAAGATATATATATATATATAAACATATCGTTTATTGTTTTTATTATTGTATTCTATTTTATTCTTCTTTTTTTAACCATTATTAACCTACCCATCTGTAGAGTAAGATGTTTAAACTGGCACAAGCTGAGATTGTCAAATGATGTGTGACTAATGTACTATGGCCGAATGTGAATTACGAACAAGACCGTACTGCTTGAGAAGAAAGGCTGGAGTCATTTTTCATCTTCAGAAGGTCTTCTAAGGGAACAGAGATTAAATGCTCTGATTAAACTGGGCTTAATCTTGCATACATTTCTGAGTCATTATACAAACTGTACAGTAATTGTAATCCTAATCTAATGGGGCATATCAAGCTACAAAGATCTAAGCACAGGGCTGGATTTAAGAAAGTCTTTGGTTTTTCATGCAGAGACTAGAACCTCTTTATCAAGTTACCAATACACTTCCGCTGTGTATAAAGACTCTAAGGCTTTATGAGAAGTGTTTGAGTTGTGTGCCCTCCAGTGGAGGACAACAGAACACATTTCTCAATTACACGAGTTCATACCCTTAAACCTCCCTCAGTTTGTTTAAACACTCACTCCATCAAGGAACATTGTGTGGCTCTGCCATCCCAACAAAACCCAGTCCAAACTCTTCTTATTCATGGTTCCCTGCTGGTGCACAGAACTGCCAAGGACTACCAGAGCAGCAGAACCCCTCTGTCTTCAAAAACGTCCTGAAGACTCATCTGTTCCGAGAGCATCTCCTGTCCTGATCTATCCTGAACCCCACTTGCTCTTCTATTTGAAGAAGCTTACACCTCCTTGCACTACTCCCTACTTAAAGATCTGCTTAGAACTCTCCTCTGGTTCTCCCACTGTCCTAAAACCTGAGTGTTTGCTTTAGAGCTAAATTATTAAGAGAAATATAAGTGACTAATTTTGTAACAGAAATATTAACGTAAATGTAGCTAAATTTCCATGTAAAATATAACTGTATAATTTTTTAGTGCCATGGAGAGAACACAAAGAAAACGAGTCTTGGGATGGCGAAATACGCTGCCCTCAGAGGCAGGAGGTTTGAAAGTAGCCAATCCAAGAACGCTATTTAGTTCTCCTTGCTGCTGATTGGCTGCTGCCCTTTGACGCAGCTGCAGTCCAGAATTTTCCCCGTGGAGCGTCTGGAGTGTTCTCCTGTTTTTCATTTCGTTCTTCTTAAAGTCTATATGTTTATTACTGTAAATTAGATTAATTTATTACTGTATTTATCCTGCTAATACCAAAGAAAACTAAAGCGCATACAAAAGAAAACGTGCGTGCATTCATTACAGTACAGTCTATTTAGGGGTAAAATTGGTATTTTACATTCTAGCACTGTGGACACTGTACAGCATTGAAACGTGTTTACCTTTACATTTTCTTTAAAGGTCATATATTAAGCTGAGTTTAAAATGAAATGAAAGTGTTTTGGGGCATATTTAGGGTTTACACTATAAAAATAAGCATTTAAGGCCCTTTTATTTACAAATTCGCGGGTGCTCTTGGCACCTAACCCCGCGAATTTCGGGTGTCGACTGGATACCGAAACTGTGGTGCTTACACACCCTGTTTAGAACTGTGTTCCTGTGATGCCATAAGAAACAATATTTAGCAGTAGGGTGAGTTGCCCTAATGTGGGAAACTGCCTAATGTGGGACACTTAAGCTTCAGTAGGTGTGGCTCTCCCCCGAACGAACGTCAGTGAAATTATGTGACTTTGATTACAGGGAAGTACAGCTTTGATTTGGTAATAATTTAATTAGTTTGTGGGAGAGCCACACTCACTGAAGCTTAAGTGTCCCACATGAGGGCAACTCACCCTATAAAACTACTCACCTATTCAGTGTATGACAGTTTAGCCCAACTCCTTCCCATTGAAGATGCTTTTTTTCCAGATGCTTTTGTAAGGGACAGTACAGGGCAATCGACCAGGACAGGGAGCATTTACATTAGTATAAAAGTGACAGTAAAAATAATAGTGTTTAATTCTAAGGAATGAAGCAAGGTAGGAAAAAGGCAGAGTAAAACGGAATTTAGGATATCAGACAATAAGGTCATAAGAGTCCTTCAGTCACACTATAATAAGTCATACAATAAGACTAACCCATAGGGGGTTCATTAACTGTTTACAATTAGTTTATTAACTGCTATTAATTGGAACCCAACAACTATAAAACCCTATAAAAATGTCAATAATAGGAGGTTAATAAATAAAAAGGGATACAGTGATCTGTTCCATCTAAGGAGCAGCAGATGAATAGCTTTTCCTTCTGATGAGCATGAACATGTGATGAAGCTGACAGGTATAATGATGACTGATGGAAAGTACAAAGTAAGCAAGTTCTGAGGATTAACACTGTAGGCGATTATAGGGGCCCAAACTATGTATTCGGCAAGAAATAGATCACTGTAACCCTTTTTATGAATGTTATAACTGTGCTTAACAATCTTTTAATTAAACCATTTACAACCCATTTATAAGGGCGGTCTTTTTGTAACGCGCTGCTCAGTTTATTAATACAGGATTTTAAGTATAGTCAAAATCAAATTGATAGTTCAGCATAAAACTTTATTTTTCCAAAAAAATAACCAAAAAAGGCAAAAATAAAAAATAATACATTACATTCTTAAATTTCTCTACACAACAATTTCACAGAAATTACTTTGGAATGTAGATCCCTGTTTTAAAGTCATATACTCATTTGCTCTCCTCCTTTTGTTTCTGTAACCGGCAGAGTCTGCAGGTGTGGTGGATTTGAGGATGGGGAAGGGCCAAAGAGATACATTTCAAAACCTGAAAAACTTAGGGTGACACAGCTGTACACATATTTGTGGCATTTCTTGTCAAAACTACCATTAACCTTTAATTCAGCAGCGTGTAAACACAGTTTGAGCATGTTTTGCGTTGTGCTCTATGGATCAGCACAACACTGATCCGTTCCGTACATCAATGGCACCTGAGCCTTTCCAGTCAGTGTAAATACTGCTTGCTTTGTAAAAGACCATGTAAAGACCATGCAACTCTGGAGTTTACTGCATCAGTATCCTCTTTGGATCCAGTTGCCAGATAATCCCAGTGATGCCTCTATTTTCTTATGAACCCCAGACCCCTTCTCCCATGATAAAACCTTCTGTCTTTACTGCATAACGGATATGAGGCTTTCTGCAGATTTCCATAATAAATTACAAGACACATGTAAATCCAGTTTGTCGTAAGTAGCCCATCCAAATACTTTAACAGAAAGGCACACATAGGGACATCAGCCATGTCCCACTGCAAGAGTCTCTATAGGTGGGTACTGCACGAAGAAGAGAGCCTCAGTCTCAAAGAGCAAGATCAAGCCCAGCGCTTGGCACATCAAAGGGCCTATAAAGTGTCTCACAGGAGACTGACCTGGCATCAGCTTCCTATAAATAACCGTTTGGTTTTTTTTAGGATATGAAAAATAAAATGTAATGCTAGATAGATCAGCACCCCAGTCTAATCTCAGTACTCAGTCTGCTCATAATACGTAGTAGAGGTGGGCAATATGGCAAAAATTCATCACGATACAGGACATTTTTACCACACAGTACATCCTGTATAACAATATTTCATTTTTTCCAAGATCTGGTTCATTGGAACAGTTAGAATGGGCAATCAGTGCTCTGTCTAAAAATACTTTCAGAAATTCTAATATTTTAATTTTCTAAAGTGTTTCAATCACAGTATTTGTTCGAATGTTTGTAGATCTGAAATTGGGGCAACTGGGAGTCTGTCAGCTTCTACTCTTCTGGGACGGTTTTACTCTAGACGGTCAGGTACTGTTGGATGCTCAGTGATGGTTCTGAGTCTAGATCTGTTACACTGGAGCTCATCTCAAAGATGTTGGAAGGGACTCCATAATTAAAATGAACACTGTTCCACGGCATCATAGCCCAATACTGACGCTTGACACTGGGCATGGTGACACTAGTTAGACTGGTTTAGGGTGTCTGGATCCTTATGGACATACAGCTCACTCACAGTACAGCCATCCAAGTACAGTCCTGTTAAGCACAGGAAATTATATTCTGTTGTGCTCTCAGCAAAGGTTCTCCACTAATACTTGAAAAGAAAAATTCAACTGCCCAACATGCTCAGAAAGCTTATTGTGGTGTCATTTATCGAGATAATTACATCGTCATATCGCCCATCACCAATAAATAACCCGAAATACCTCCAACAAAACAAATACACAGAAGGACAAACAGAAGAGAAGTATGAATCCCAGTCTGTTTCTCAGCAGTTCTCATCTCTTAGGTCCAGTTGCATCCAGGAGCATGAGGGTCAGCAGTCTGGCTATCAGCAGGATCTCTGAGGAAAACTGACAGGCTGTTCAGTGTGTACAGGGGAAAGACAGCAGGTTTGCCACCAACGCTAGTGCATTTTCATCAGAATTTCATCAGCATCTGAGTCGCCCTCTGCTGGAGATGGAAAAACTTGAAAATGTGTATCAGTCAAGGATGACACACAGTTGCTTGCTTGCACCTCAACAGGAATCAGAACTGTAATAACATTACAAAAAAAAAACCAAAACTCTTAAATCCACGGAGGACATACCTACGCACTGACATACCCACACAGCTAAGCTTCTACAGATACCTTCGTATTAAACAACATTATGAGGCACACATTAAGCAACTCACTGTAAGACCCCTTTTATCGTTTCCATCTGACATCTTGAAGTGCTGCACTGAAAAAAAAAGTGATGCATTTAATTCACTTTCTGAAATATCATCATTTCCACACGAATTCGAGATACTACGGCCACGCAATTACCGTCGAAAGTAAGAAAACTGAAAAAGAAAACTGCGTGGATATATATCATCCTTGTGTTTTCATTCAAGTCAAGTGAATGCATCATTTTTTTTCCCACCGCGCCAGTGCCCTGACAATAAGGAAGGCAAACTGAACTGTCACTGTAACCCATTTTAGCAAAAATTCCCCCTTCTCAGTATAAATCTTCGGGCTTGTTTATCTCAAGTATAAAAAAAGAAATCCTCTCCTAGCAAACAGAGAATCTCTCTCTCTCTCTCTTTCTTTCTCTCACTCATACACATACACACAGAAAATGGGAAAAGAAGCTGAGTTTCTTTCTCCAGTGAGTGCTGTTGGCTTGACGTGTGGACACAAAGCCAGCTAGTCCAGCGCTATGTCCCTCCTGCACGGGTTATGAGAGTCTAGAGAGATGCAGGGGCATGTGGCTGATGAAGGCAGCCCATATGTCCATCTGAAGTCTCGCTCTATTTCTTTTTCTCCTTCAAGGCTGAGCTCTATCCCTTTGGGCTCTTTTTTGTCTGTGAGTTCCACATGCCCCTTTTGGAGTGGTAATAATGGAAGAAGTTCCGCAACCTCAGCCTCTCCACCTCCAGACCGTTCTGCAGCACTCTAAAGAGGGAGGGAGAGAGGAGAAGGGGAAGAGAGAGAAAGGAGCCTTGTGTCAGTTTGGTTTAAATCCTGGATGCAAGCATGTAGAAACAGTTTTGCACTTGCGAATAACATAGTTTACACATTGCTGCTGTTAAAACATCTTTAATCTATGAAGTAATCTTTCTATAGAAAATGGATCTAATACCTTAACATTAATGTAAGTTAACACGAGTATTTCTGGACCATTGCTAATGGCCCATACCTCGCAAAGTAAAAGGTTATCACAGACCCTGTGTCACGGATCATTTTGTTGGGCCAATGCCCCTCTTGCCATTCATGTACTAAATGCTTCTATAATTGCATACCATGAAAAAAAAAATATCATGCTGCTATCAGTGCATGCTGCTATTGCTAGCCATACATCTGATCAACACAGGAGGCTGTATTAGTCAACCACTGTATGCTTTGGAAAGATGAGATTTGGAAACACGGGATTTCTTAAATGTTAAGACCTTAAAAATCTCTCAATGTGTGGCTCCTTGGGATCCACGAACAGGCCTTACACAGTCACTAAACTGTAGCTGACCATTAACGGCCACATAAGTGACTGCACGCGAATGATTGCTATAAACAAGTGGACTTTCTTTTTTTAATTTCCTGTAATAACTACACATTATTCTCCTCTGCATGTGTTACAGCAGGACATTTCATAACCGCCTTGATCCAACTGACAAAAACACCTAGTTCACTCATTATGTTTTTTACAACATGAGCATATGCTTGTGAAAGCTGACGACTGTGAAAAAAGCGCCCAGTATAAATAGCTGTGCTCCAGTAATTATGTACTAACTGAAAGGCCATGTCCAATCTGTTCCTGTTGTATTATATGGATACGCTGAAACCTTGACCCCTCTAAGCCCTTTGGATGCCCCGCCTTGGCCTGAATCGTAAAGAAATGTTTACAAAATGTAAAGAGCAGCTGTTGCTTTTAAATGGCAGAAAAACGTTGATCAAACACTACAAGGATTTGCTATAGCAATGACGATATTTAAGCTGACCATTTTCAGCTGACTTCAGCAGTGGTTTAGCGGCATGTATGAAACAAGTATCTGTCAGAGTACTGCATTCAGGAATGGCGAGTGCTTTAAATGTTGTCTTGTCCTGTTTTTTTGTTGCTCTTGTGTTTTTCTTGCTCTCTCTCTCTGCACTCTGTGTATTTTGACCTGTCTGCACTTATGTACTGTTGTGGCGTTTCTGTTTGTGTTCTTGTGTTGCACCATGACCCTCGAGGAACGTTTTGTCGTTTCACCGTGTACTGCGTATATGGCTGAAATGATAATAAACCTGCTTGTCTCGAAAAAAAAGTTACAACGTTACCTAAGCATTTACAACAAACATGGAGAAAGAAGGAGAATATTATACTATACATTCAATTAAAGAAAGTATGTTCTTCACAAGATCATCAGTCATTAACAATAATTAATGATGTTTTTTCCACCAGCAGTGGATTAGGTTTTTACAATGACCATGGAGAAATAAATAAAAAATAAAAGGATGTATTAAACTATAGAAAGTATGTTCTTCACAAGAACATACTTTCTTGTTGCCTATATAATCAATTTTTCTCATTCAGGAAAGCAGTTTTTCTGCATTTTGTCTCATTTTCCACATGCAGTAAAATCAGGCACTTTCTCCATAACTCACCTGTCCAGCAGTTCCCAGTCCTCTCCTCCCCAGCGGTCCTTAAACTCCTCTGTGTTCATTCCGCCGATTTTGTCAAAGTCAGACTTGTAGATGCCAAAGAGGCCAAAGCCGTTCACCTCCCAATAGCCTGAAAATAAGCACGCAATTTGACCCAATGTCCTCTAACCTATAACAAGGCTGAAAACGACAAAGAAATGACCTGGCACAATTATGTCGTGCATATGTGTGTATCTGTTTGTATATTTTGACAGGAGGCACTGGAGTGTATGAGCAGAGATCATGAATAAAGCTGAGCATCATGCCACACAGGGTGTGTTAGAGCTGGAGCTTCATGCTGAATTATGTAGCTATCATGATCACTCACAGATGGTGCAACTAACACTATCTTGATCGACTGTCAGAGTCTGGGATATTTTAGATAGTAAACGAACATTCAGTTATCACAGTTGAAGTGTTGCGTATAAGAGTCAAGGGCAGGCATAAAGACCCGAGTGACCTGACAGGGTCAAATCATTATAGCCAGCAGTGGCTGAGTACCTTCTCAGAAGGGAAACTACAAACCAGCAACAGGGTGTTGGCTGCCCAAGGTTCATCGAGTTGCAGTGGCAGTGAAGGCTATCCTGTCTGGGGAAAAACGGCTTCTGTGGCAGAGATGACAGGTTTTTTTTTGGCAGTTACCTGAGGAATGGCAGTATTTTTAATGCCAGTTACTTGAAGAATACAGCACAACACACACAGCTGCAGACCGGTCAGAGTGCCAACCCCTGCCCACCACTGAAAGCTTCTGTAATGGCCATGTGAGTGTCGGCAAAGTTCCTTGGAATGATGGAAGTAGGTGCCCAGGTCTGATGAGAGCCGTTTCCTTTTACATCATATGAACGGCTGGGTAGGTGTGTACCGTTTACCTGGGGAGAGAGATGGCACCAGGATGCACTCTGGGAAGAAGGCAAGCCTGGGTCCAGACATTCATGTGAATGTCAATTACTGTGGACCAGGTACATCCTGAACATCATTACTGACCAGGTACACTGGCAGCAGCCACTTTAAGCATGATAATGCCACACTGGTCACATTGTTTAGGAATGATTTGAGGAAGACAATGGACAGTTCAAGGTGTTGTTTTCTGAATGTCGATCTGATTGAGTATCAGTGGGAGGTGCCTGAGCAACTAGTCTGATCTACCGTGGCTTTACCTCTCTACTTATGGGTTCTGCAGCAATACACTGCTATGCACAGCGATGGTATTCTCTAATGGTCGTAGTCCTTTTCGGCAGAAAAATCCACCCTGCAACACTGCACACATTGTTTGGGAATGGTGAACACAACACAGAGTTAAAGGTGCTGCAGAATTCCCCAAATCCCAGTCGGATCATGGGACGTGCTGGTGTGATCCGCCCCGGCTCTCCCTCACTACTTTAGGGGCTTTCAGGTTCTGCAGCTGTTTTGGTGCTAGACACCACGGGACACCCTCAGAAGCCCGGTGCCTTGGTGGATCAGAACTGTCTTGGTAACATGCAAATGACCACCAGCACATTATGGAAGTGGGCATTAAGTGTTGTTCACTGGTGTATGGTGTATACGTAATGTGAGATATGTAGAATCTTATAAGAGTAGTGGCTGCTACATTCACGCAAATTATATCTAAAATTCATGACAGACGAAAGCACAGCTCAGACAGTCTCTCACAGTTGGAGATGAAAGCAGGCCAGTCTGCCCATCAGCTCATACACATCTTAAGTGCTTTCAAGTTGTAAATATGCAGGCTAGTAGAATCTTTATTATGCTGGGGAGACTGGGAGAACATCACATTGATCCTATCCATCATTTAAGCCTATTTTATTATATTGACAAGCACGTTGTCTCATAGTCTGTGTGGAAGAGTTGATTTCTTTTTGTGTGTATTAGTGTTAACTGTGTGTATTACTGTTGGTTCTGGTTAATATCAAACCAGTTTTCATATTTCAAAAGCGCATTTGATCACGCAGCATGCCATAACTGATCTACATGCTGGTGTTTTAAAGGTCATGTGTGTTACCATCTGGTTCTTGCGGAGAGCTCCCACAGCCCAGTCTCATTACGATGGGAGCGAAGGCCAGTCTGCCCTCCACACAGTGCTTCCTGATGCTCTCCAGGATGTTCAGGGGAAAGTGAATGTGCAGGTCACACAGGAACACGATGCTGTGACCGTCCTGAGAGAGACACACACACACACACACACACACAAAACTGTAGTTCACAAAACCAAAATGATGGCAATCCAAATGACTACAATCACACACATATCAGGGGTCCACTAACCAGTTTAATAACTGCCTCACTTCTGTTCCCTTCATATTTTTTAAATAAAAACATTTCATAAACTATTAAAAACACCTCCGTTTACCCCATTCACTCTGTGGCCCACAAGGTCCATTTGTGGAAACTAATCTTTAAAAATTCTGTGTTTAATTACTCATTTTGTGATGCCGCAAAAACTAATGCATTTATATA
>JBBIGA010000126.1:5366106-5379235 GCA_037576975.1 Alestes dentex
TATATATACCAGCAGCTACTGCACCACCTATTCATCACGAGGCACTCAGGAATGTTTCAAGCTGGGCTTGTTTTTCAAATGGCACAATAGAACAAGGATCATTTCCATACACCGGTCTTAATGGCACCGGCAACAGTAATACCCTGTTTATGGGGAAAATAACAGTAAACTAAAATGAATACATTGCTTACAGTAATAATTCATTGAAAATCTATAAATTCGTTATATGGGTACAAATGCCAGGGTAAAAAATAAGGTACAAGAAAAATGCAGACAAAGGCTCTTTCAATGCTCCTTTCTTCTTCAGCCATGACCTGCTGTGTTCCTTTACCTCTATAGTGTCCACTCCAATTTGCAGGCCAGCAGAGCGTTCGAAATTCCCCTCCCTCCTGAGATAGTCATACCTGCACTCACGCCACACAACAAATATATTATTACTAAAGGAGTGCTCAGTCAAGATATCAGAACATGTTTGCAAGTTTTGAGGTCTGTGTGAAGTGTATGCAGACGGATATGTGTGTGTGTGTGTGTGTGTGTGTGTGTACCTGGGTACAGAGCTCTCTCTCAGAGCCTGCTCTATGTCCATGTCATCACTCTGAAAGTCCACAATAATGATGTTGAAGTTGTCATCTTTGGTCTCACGATGCAGGAACTCCATGTCACTGATGAACTGCTGCACCCAGCGAGCCTGGTTCTTCACTGCAGAGACAGAGCAGACATCATCAGCACTATATCACACACACAGATATGCCCGTCCACTACCTAGTACTTCTAGCACCTAGTAGTTTTCACACATTATGTTGAAAGATGCCAAGTATCTGTGTACAGCATCATCCAAAACGAAAGGGCTTGTTGAATGTGAGAGACAATTCCATGACACTTCTTTCGTTTTGTCCATTTTCATTTTCCCTTTTTCAAGAGGTACCACATCTGTGATTGTAAAACTGATCAAACATAATTTAATAGAATGTAAACACAAATTCTCACATAAAATAATTACATAGGTACCTGATACATATTGACTATATTATAACGAATGATGTAATGTGGATAAAATATGTTGCAAAATGACATTGGAACATAAACGCATAAATTAAAGCACGGAAAAACAACATGCAAAAATGCATGCGAAAAGCACCCTGAATTAAACTGCATGCTGGTTTTTTGCCAAGTGACAATAGGTAACACATCTTCTACAGTGAACTTAGATATGTGAGTTTTCGGCAAATTTCTAATTATCACCTGAGTGGGGGAAAAAAATTCATATTTATAAAATAAATAAAGCCTTTATAATTTTTTTTTTGTTAAATTCAGCAATTTAACATATGTATTTCTTGTACTTCTTTTCAACAAAAACATGTAATTTGACCAAGGGCGCCCAAACATTTGCATACAACTATGCAGAGAATCATCAGCCCCTCGTGTTTATAAAACTGTAGAATAGCAGAGTCTAGATCAGGCCAGAGAAATCTGATTATAACTCTAATCGCATCCAATATACTAAAATATTTTAATGTGATGTATTCATGATCTCCTACTCAGATTAAGAAATGCAATGAGCCACATGATGATGCACTACAACCACTTTGCACTGATATTTGTACAGTCCTCCGGCACTCACCGGGCACCACAAAGTGCACCATGACGTCCCGTTTCCACTGCAGCATGACGGGCTGGCAGAGCAGAGGCTTGGCATAGACGGTGCCCCACTGTGGGGTGGCGCGGGGCTGGGCGGAGGACGGGGCGGAGGAGGTTTGGGGCGCTGAGGGAGGTGAGGCGGTCACCCCGTCGCTGGTCTCCAGGCTGTCCTCCAGCCGCCCGCGGTGCAGTAAGAAGTAGACGTACTCAGACAGACGCACCACACTCCGTCCACGCTCCATCAGTTCCAGCTCAATCAGGTAGCGGTTCCCTCGCGCTGAGTCACGCCTCTTCTCCACGTTTATGATCCGCAGCAGAGTGTAGATACTGCAGAGGGAGCCAAAAAAGAGCGCGTGAATGGCAGAAATGGCACTGAGATCATTTAGGTCAGCTTGTTCTGTGTGTATCTGGGTAAACACAGCTGGGCTCCCACCACTGCTTCACACTCCATACACACACATACGTGTCTTTCTGACATCTAGTTGTTTTAACTAGTTATGTATGGGTTTTTTTCTGTGTATTTATATTATTTTGAAGTGATATAGAATTACTCTGCCTATAGGGCTTTAAAACTTTTTTGTTGATAACAGTTATTTACATTAATCAGTTTTTAATTATTTGCAACCATCTAATTCAACACCTCTGATTCAGCTGGGCTAATATTCCACATTTCAGAACCATTTTTAATATAACACTTATAATAAAGTATCAGAGATTGTTATTTTTTTCCTTTTCTACATTAATCATTTTTAAACCTCTCTTAAGCTCTTAATATGAATAATATACAAACTCTCCGTTTATTTTGTTTCCGTGCCTTTAAGACTGATACGTGCATATGACCAGAGTTGCAGTCTTGCACTGTGCCTCATTCAAAAAGCAGTCCGGACTGAAACACACCCTATAACTTCACTGTGAATGGACCAAGCTGCTACCGAACGGGCAGGCTCATGTGTGCATGGTTTAGAAATCCCCCTATTGTTATAAAAATAACGAATATTTACAAAAATAAGTTGTATTTAGTGTTGCTTCCAAATTATTTTTGCATTGAGACACAGACCGCAGCACCACACACTCTCCTTACCCCCCGTTGCGTTCATTGAGTTTCTCCATGTACTGAGCTAACACATCCACCACCTCGCTCTCGGGCAGCTGCAGGTTGCCTGAGACGTTGCACCTCAGATCGTTCCAGTCAGAGCGCAGCGTTTCAAAGTCCATGCTATTAACTGAAAACGTCCTCTGCCAGTTGATGGCCTCCTCTGCCCAGCCAGGTCGTGGCTCTACCTCCTCATAGCTGTATTCTGACAGTCCACCTTCCTCCTCCTCTGCTTCAGGCTCCGCCTCCCGCTGAGGCTGAGACTCTGTGATCTCAGAAGTGTGGAGGTAGGAGGTGACCCGCGGAGGCTCAGAGGACAGAGCATTTTCTGAGGAGTTGAGGGAGGGAGGGGTAGGGGCAGGAGGTGGTGTGGCAGTAGTGCTACCCCTGGTGGGAAGATGAGGATTTTCTCGTGAAGCCCGCCTGCTCTTATCAGTTTGACTGAGGAGCGCCGCCCTGCTGGATGCCTGGTGAACTGCGGCATGTCTGCTGGAGTTTGAGCTTGATGGGAAAACCCTGTTTTCTCTGAGAGGTCTTGCTAAGAGCTGAGATGCACCCAGAGCTCCTCTACTGGTCTTGGGCTTGGAGCTGAGGTTGACCAGCTTGGTGGTCTTACCATTCTGGTAGAGAAACACCCCAGGGAAGACCTCCCGCGGTTGGCGCGAGACAGAACTTTTCTTTTCTTTGCCTGAGCGAGGCCTGGTGATGTAGATTTTATTGTCCTCCTTCTTGCGCTCCTTGTTGTTGCCGGGGTGGCTGTTGGCATGGACAGGAACATTGTTACGGCCGTGATCGCTGGCAGAACGTCCGGCATGGGCAGAGTTGGTCAGGATCTGCTTGGCCCGACTGGTTAGAGCCACAAGGGAGGATTTCTGAGGGAAAAGCAGGGCGGACCTACTAAGCTTTGGCGAGCGATCATCAGAGCGGCCTTTTCTTTTCGGCTCCTCTGCACCTTTTCGAATCCAAGCGAGAGAACGACCATGCACTATATTCTCATTGTCTTCTGGCTTTGCACCCTCATCCTGTCCATCAGGAACCTCTGGTCCACCCACTCTTCTCGTATCCCCATCCTCGGCCTCCTCCTTGCGTAAGAAGTGCCTTTGTTTTCTCCTCAGCATTGGGCTCATTAACTCCATCTCCTCATTTCTCATGGACCCTGCTTTTTGTGAGGGACTGGAAGTATGACTGGATGGGCTGGGATGGGTGGTCTTTTTCGATGAAGGGGTGCCAACAATCTCTGCTTCATCCTCAGGATCCACTACCTCCTCCTCCTCAAGAAAATCTGTTAGAAGCAACAACCAACAGAAGCATCTTAATGGATATGTGGTAAACAAAAGCTGTATTTTGTCACTATATCTACCACAATGAAACCGAATGGACCAGACATCGTAATAGTTGTATCACCATTACATAAGTAGTGTCACATTTCATACACATGAAATTATGGCATTAGTGGCATGAATCAGCAGACTTTCACATTTATATCAAAAGGCTCTCTGTGGGTGAACTGGACCACATGCTGTCATTGCTACAATTAGCTAGACATTTCGCCAAGCTAAGAGGCTCCAGTAATATTCAGAGAGAGGCTTTGTGTGTAAATTGTTCCTAAAGGAGTCAACACTAGAGGGCTCCAGAGTGGTGCAGTTGTATAGGTATTGGCCTGATCATTGTGGGATTGTGAGTTTGTTCTCTGCCAGTGCCACAGCCATCTGTTGCCAGGAGTCTGAACGAGCTCTCTGGGCGGGAGAGATGGCCTCCCTCCCCCCTCATTGCCATGCAAGCCAACACTGACTTAGCAGAACTGGCAGTCCAAAAATGATGTGACTTAGAGTGAGCATGTGCAAGCTTTCACCACCCCAGCATTGGTAGCATTAGGGAGTCCTAACTAGCAGATGGAGGTGGACAGGACTAAACTGAGAAAATTGCAAACATATATAGCAGTAGAATAATTACATAAATGTCTTGCAAATTTCAAATGTCTGCATTTAATCTAGAGGGCTGCTATAAAATGCCAGAATTCATTGTTGTCAGCTTGATGCCACATGACAGACTATTACCAGGCTGGTGGAAATAAGAATAATCTTAGCACTGCAGACAGGCAAACAAAAGCTACTTTCAAAGGGAATTACAAGGTGTCTGCATTACAAATTGCAGCGTAAAGACATGGTGGGCAGGCACACGCTCAAGATTGTGTGACGGCTTGTAGTCTGTTTTCGCTTAAAAAGTCAAACATGTATGGCCTCTCCACACTGTGTTCTCCTCTTCAGGTTGCTGATCTCTCCATCACCATAAGGGGGCCACAACAGGAGTGATTACAGTACAAGGCAGCTCCCTGAAAATTGGCTGTTCTTCTCAGACGAGTAAATGGTGGGGTACAGCTCATCATACAATCACTAAATTAAGATATTTGTTTGAAAGTCTTCACAGCTGTTTTGCAAAGAGCACAGAACTATTGGAAATTGGAAAGAAAAGAATAAAATATGTCTCTTTTTTTTAATGACTTCTGAATCCTACTGTGTCTGTGGCATTTTAATGGACCACAGGGGCTGAAATGCCTGTCCAGTTGGAAACCTTCCACAAAAGGCCTCGAATTGTCCTTCCAGGCAATATGGCTGTCCTCTGTTTGGAAATGAAATCAATCTCAACCATTTTGTTCCTGGCTCCAGTTCAGAGCCTTTATGCCCATATAAATGTGCCATACTCTAATGAAACACCTTACGTAAATACCACTCTAATAGAGCTTATTTTGTTTTTGGATCACTGAGCTGAATCATGTCCAATATAAACACACACACACACACACACACACACACACACACACACAGGCACTCACCATCAGGATTTGGGAAGAAGAAAGGCCTATCATCCTCCTCCTCATCCATTTTCATATACTTATAGAAGCCAAACCTGAAAATACACTACTGTAAGAACCAAAAGAAATACTAGGCATTCCTCTCATGAAAATAACTTCAAAGCATATGAATGGTGATATCACAAGACACTGCTTTTGTATTTCTGGTGAAAGCATGAAATATCACACTAAAGAGGTCAAGATGTCGAGCATGCTGGCTTTTCTGCTGAAGGCAGTTTTCTGAGCTGCATGCTTCCAGAATGATTCAGACTGTTTTGGGTGATGGGTACGACTGGCCTTTCCCTACTTATTTCTGAAGGTGAGCTTACTTCTCTAGATAAATGGGCGACTCCCGGTAGAAGCATTTGTTCTCTCGCTCCATGTGGGTGAGCCGGGTGAAGTCATTCGGGTAGACAAAGGACAGATAGACCTGAGGAGAAAGACACATAAAATCAAATATTTTAGTACAGCAAAGATGCTTTTTCACTAGAACAGGCTGAAAATATTTCCACAAAAAAACCCTATTCAAGGTTATTGTTATTCGGTAGATCATTTTAAACTGTTTTGACAGAACATTAGAATCTTAACAAAGACATTAAAGAAAGAAAAGAAAGGCTTAAACATGGCATAAGCATTGCTGTTGGCCGTAATATTGCCTTCACCCATAAACATACACTTTAACACACGGAACGTAGCTCAAAAGTAAAATATGAAGAATACATAGTTATTTTTTGTTCAATCCTTTAGTATATGTTAATGATGACTGTTTTAGTCATTTTATCTCTGATAGAACATGTATTGAATGCATTTCTAGGGCAGGGATGTTCAATCTTATCCACTAAGAGCCGGTGTGGCTGCAGGTTTACTCCAACAAAGGAGCTCAAGTTTAATTGTCTTAACACTGAAACCAATTGATTAAACAATTAGTACACAGCACCGACCCAACAACACTGACCCTATGTGGATGAGACTCGCTTGTCTTGGCGTGATCAGGAAGGCATGCGCTTTCTGCACTGAAAGGTTCTGATCAAATGGGGGCAGCATTGCTCAATTTCTGGTGATGCACTTACGCAGTTAAAAAGCAAAGTGCAGCAGGTGCAGTTAAGGTTCCTCGGACGCAAAAAAACCCCCACAAAACGGCAAAACCTTTACTGCCTTTATTGCAACCTCATAACTCCTTTTCTTTTCTTTTTGCTCTATATTTCTTACATAATTTGAAAATGTCAGCTGCACTGGACTGCTTCATGCGCAATAAATCAATACAAATGTTAAAAGCAAGTCTTTCTCTTTTCCTAAAACGTTACTATTTCTCACATTATTCTCATGACAGCGATGTAATGCACCTATTCATACTGTGCTTTCTTTTCCCTGCATTTTCAGGAACAAAATGTCCTGACTTTCCATGAAACCAGAGCTGATCTACAAGACCTGGACCAGCAAAATGCTCCTGACTTTGTAAGGCGCTACATGTTTAAGACAAAGTGAAAGAGCAAAGTCATTGCTGAGCTTTATATCATTCATGTGAGATGTAACAAATGATTAAGTGTGTGTTTGTGTGCGTCTGAGACTTACAAACTGCAGGCCCTGGTAGCGAGCAATGGGAAAGTCCTTAACTACATAAGTGGGTGAGTACAGGCAGGAGGGCAGGACGTTCTCCAGCCGAGACGAGTCAATCATGGGTGCTGCATAATCAGAAAGACAGAAATGGGGAGGGGTAGACTTAGTTGTACAGAATATTCAGTGCTCCGCAAGACTAATACACCATAAGAAACAGAGTATGTACGAGAAACTGATAAAAAGAGGCAGACTGATGCTCACTCTTGAAAAAGGTGTCACGGGGGTCCGGTTTCAGCATGTCGGCGCCATGCCGGCGGCTGGCCTCAGCCTCCCCTGGGACTCGGCTGTGGCTGGCCAGCGTCTGAGGGATGTGATCCACACTGTTCATCTTTAGACTGCTCTCGTCTTTCACAGAGAGAGGGGAGAGAAAGAGGGGATAATGTGTACACTCTTTTAGTTCCCTATTGATAAATGGATAGATTAAATTTTCCATGAAGTACAGCACCATTACAGAACCATTTCAGCTCGTCCCTTTGGGAGAGACGAGAAGGTATTTCAAACACATTTAATTTCAGTGAAACGCAAATATGCACAGGCATGACCTAAAAGTGCCAAATGAAATTATCTTATTCTTGTGTTCTTCTCTTTTTCAAGCTAGCCAGAGTGAGCGCGATTACTGTCTGGTTTCAGTTGTGGATTGCTGCGTTTCCTGATATTAGGGCTGCATGATATATTGTTTGTAACCCAACAACTACATATGTGATGTGTTCTTTGACTCACTTAAATCTGCCAGAGGAGTTATAGTTGTATTTGAAAATGCAGGCAGCTCTGGTCAAATTAAATGCTTGGTTTATTTCTAGGTGAAAAGAAGTAAGCACATTATCGCTTAAAACAACCCTACACATGACACAATTCTACAGATTTTAATGTACAGTTAACATGGTGGTATATGCAAATGTTTGGATACCTTTCAGTCAATCCATTATTGCAATTTGTTTGGTGACTGTATCTTATTTGATTCCTTAAATCTAATCCAAGTCAGGTGTGAATTCCTGAGCATAAAAAATATATGACCATTCAAACCTCTCATGATGTGCTTACGCTCAACAGGCGCATCTAACAGTGTCTGACTGAGGAGCTGAAACCAAACATAAACTTACAAAATAAGAGAGGATTATTAAATATATACAAAATGCTATAAATAAATCCTTCAATTCAAGAAAGTCAAGACAAGACCACAAAAACCAACAAAAACTGGCTCATATTCTGGTCATGTTTGCAAAGCTAAGCCTGATTATCACTGCTAAGAAGGACTTGGCTGGCGTGGGAGAAGACATGTTCTAACATCATCTAAAGGGAAGGGTCATCAGAAGATGGTAATCTCACCACAAAAGTCAGTATCTGAAGTATGCAACACAACACAGAGAAACATGAGACATTTCAAAATCAAGTGAATCAAGACTGATGATACAAAAATAAAAAAATGTTGGCTATCATGACCAAAAGTTTGTATGAAGAAAAAAGGAGAGGTAGCAAAGCAGGAGATTTGGAAATTTCACAGTCAGTGAAGAAACTGAAAAAGAAAAGTGTTGAACATTACAAAGAAGACAACAATCCAAAACATCCATCAAAATTCAGACTTGAGTATTGTTGAAGATTTGTGATTAGATCCTTTCGAACATTCTGTGCATACCAGACAACCTAGGAATATTTCTGAACTAGTTCTGTAAGGAAAACGGAAAGAAATCCTGAATCAGAATGACTGTTAGTTGGTTACAAGAAGTGTTTCCTGCAAAAGGGGGTCCTAACTGAAAGCATTCCCAAACGTATGCGTATTCAGTGTTTTGCGTATTTCGTGCCAATAATTTAAATTCAGCCAGGTAAAAAAAAAAACCCCACCATGCACCAAAATCTGCATAAATATGTTACTTTTACTTTTATTCCCTGTTGATTTGGTGCCAACTTCTGTTCACTTAGAAAATCAACAAAATGTACACCAATCAGTCACAACAGAAAAACCACTGACCAGTGAGGCGAATAACATTGATTATCTTGTTATAATGGCACCTGTCAAGGGGTGGGATATGTTAGGCAGCAGGTGAACAGTCAGTTCTCGAAGCTGATGTGTTGGAAGCAGGAAAAATGAGCAAGTATAAAGATCTGAGCAACTTTGACAAGAGTCAAACACACCCACAATAGAAGAAAGTGGCCTGGTCTGGTGAATCATGTTTTTTTCGAACATCGCAATGACATTTTTGTCCATGTCTCACTATTTGTCCATGTTCACACTAATACATTCTGAACATATTTTAGAAAACACACATGTAACACAGAGCTTTACCAGAGAAGCTCAAACGTAAATGACTGGGAGGTTAAAATGGTTACCTGTTGATTACCGACTATTCTTTGTTTACATGAAAGCTTTAACCACAAGAGAATGCACTTTAATCACAGCCATCTATCAATCCATGCACCCATCCAATCATCCAGCCATCCATGCAGCCCTCATCCATCCATCAAATATCCAACCATCCATCCATCCATGCATCCATCATCCATTCATCATATATCCAACCATCCATCCATCCATCCAACCATCCTTCCATCACTCATCCAGAGGCACGATTTATGAGCCTGTCAGATTGTGGTCTAATTGGAGACAGAGTGTGTAATTAAAGGGAAAGCAAACATCATTGAGTCCACAGGGGCTTAACAAGGCAGGCTAAAGGTTTCAGTGTTATTTACAATGTGTGACCAGTAAAACTAATAGAATCACTGGAAGCTGTACTTGAAAAGTTGCTGCAGCAGCACACAATTTTGATGTGTTTGTCTGTGTTGAAAAAAAAAACAAAAACATGAAAACTATGGGTTCAAAACACACTTTTAATGGAAAGCAATGGGGTGCTTCAGCAGGTGTTATTATGCGTGTTTTGAGTCAACCTTTTGTGGGTTGTTCAGCGGTTCTCTTTTCACTTTTCTGTCCTGTGCTTTCCCAGTGATGATTTCGGCAGTACATGTTCTTAAAACAAGCTCGGACCCTGTGTGCCGGTAATCCCTCCCATTCCAGTACTTATCAGACTCAGAGAGAACAGGGGGTATCAGATAATGCGAATGCATCCAATCTGCAGTGTGTAAAATGAGTCACAGTGTCTGGAGAGTAGAGCACAGGTTGCAAAGTTAGCTCTTCTTAATATTAGATCCCTTGCAAACCCAGTTTTTTTATTACAGTTTTATTTCAGTTAATTTTATTCCAGTTCATGGGCTTGAGTTTCTGCTTTTAACAGAAAGATGGTTAAATGAATATAGCACTGAAACTGTATTAATTGAGTTGGCTTCATCAAACGTGAATTTTGTTAATGTCTTGTGTGCTGGCCAGAAAGGTGAAGGACTGGCTGCTAGATTCCTTCCAATGCAAGCAGCCATGATGAAAAAAAAAAACAAAAAAAAAAAAACACACTGTCATAGCCACACTCTGGATGTGGTTATATCAAATAGTCTGAATATTCCAGCTACTGTTAAGGATGTGACTTTGTCAGACCATTACTTTTTATTCTTTCAAATGTCGACCCCACTTAAAATCAAGCCCAGACATGTTCGTTCGAAGAAATGTTTTATAAATGGCACCAGTTACACTTTTCACAGAAAATGCGCACTGCACCGTGTATACCATCTGATTCTGTTGAAGCCTTGCTGGATAACTTTGACTACAAAAAAAATCTTAGCATTATGGATTAGAATGCTGCAGTTAAAGTGAAAAGCTGTGTTAACAGAAAGCACCTTGGAGAAATGCTAGTGCAACTCAACTCCAAAAGAGAGACTGAAGGAAGGCTGAGCACAGATGGTAAAAAACAGCTTCAGACTGACAAAGAACCCTTCGTAGAAAGGCTGCATAATACAATTATTTGCAACAGTTAATAATCCATTTGTCTCCCCCATTACCAACAATAACATTAACAATTGAAAAATACCACAGCTAACAAAGTCTGCATACTCAACAATAAAATTCCACAATATCAGTCAGTAGTACATGTTTTTTTTTCTCCACTACCACATGAGGATATAACAAGCAAAATATCCCAGTACAGTCCTATTAGTAATGAAATGTTATTCTATACAGTGAGTCATCTCAGATCATGCACCCGTAGTCTTGACCTATTACCAACCGATGCTTCTGAGAAAGCGTTTTATTCAGGATCAGCAGGTTGTAAACACCTCAATCATGTCCGGGATTCGTAACACATTGAAAACTGCAGCTGTGAAGCCTTTCCAGAACTTGCTATACTCCGTTATTATATACCTATTTCAGATCTACCTTTCACTGGGGAAATCAGTGAGAAAATCTTCTTCATGCACCTTATTGCTTCTTGCTCTTAAATAGATGCTTTGAAGAATTTCAGTTCTTTAAAGGTACTATTACTAATCTATAAATCGCTCTGTGGTGTAGGACCTGCATATTAATGTGACATACTGCAGCAGTTAGTATATAGCAGTTATATAGTGCTGAATAGGTAAAGGTAGTCAGGTAGTCCTGAATGGGTAAAGACTAATCATAGAGAAGTATTGTTTTGCTATTATGCTGCTCCTAAATGGAACCAGATGACAGAGAGGCTAGACATTTTCACATCCTGACTGAAAGCATTACTATTTGACCAGGCTTTCAGTTCAGCTTAACACCTTGTTAGCTCTACTGCATTCCTGTCCTGCAACGGCACCTTATTGTCCTGATTTATTTTTAATTAGCTTTTCATTTTCATTTTGTAATCGTGTTTAATTCCTTCTCTTCTAAATATGATGTATTAATTATGCATTAATCATGTTTTAATTTATCTATTCTCTTTTTTTCCATTTATTTAGAATTGGAATTCTCTTTGTATTTTCTCATTTGTAAAGCACTTTGAATGACCGCAGTGTATGAACGGTGATACACAAATACTTAGCAAAGGAACATTTTTGTCTGTGGTAATAAACCATTCACTCTCTCTATATAGCAGATAGAGGCTGAGTTGAAAAAAAGCAGGATTGCGCCTCTAAGCAAGCAAAAGTTGGCCGCTCATTTAGAACCCATGCAGGCATGGAGTGAGTAAAGCCTTGTGCTATGGACAGAGACTTACAGAGACTAACAGGACTTACATGTAGCTCAACTGGCTAAGGCACTGTTTTACAGAGTTGGGCTTTTTCACAGGGTCTCAAGTTTGAATCCCAGGATTGCCACAGCTATTTGTAACCAGAGGTCCATGAGACTGAAATTGGCTTTGGTCTCGCTAAGTGGGAACGATGACTTAGCTGCCTGTCTCTCTCTTGCTCTCTCTCCCTCAGGCTAGCCATTGAGGGTGTCTGTTAGGTCATTTTTGCAGAACTGGACGGTGAGTTCACCATCCTATGAAACTGCTCAAGTGACAGCTGAAAAAAGATGGGTGCACTGCCTACTTATTCCACAGAGGAAACAGGCATTAGCCATCACCCAACCATGCAATAAGAGAGGAATTAGCCACACTGAACACTGTGAGAAATTTTTGGAAAATTAATTTGGCATGGTGCAAATGAATTTAGCATGGTCACAAATCTGAGCTCCGTTTAGCTTCAGTGCACATCCCTCAGCCAGGGTCAAAGAGTAGCTTTTACTGAAGCTGTGTATGCCTGACAGACACAGTAGATGAGTGGCAGTGTGGAGGTGAGGGGCACACACAAATATATATTTTATGATGAGACCAGCGTTCAGTGTGAAGGTTTGAACACTGTCCAGAACTCTATGCCTGTCAAACGGTCTTATCTTTGGCATACTGAGTAGATTAAAATGAAAGAATTTTGCTTTGAATTAACTTGGTGCAAATATACTATTTTATACCTGTCAAACTGTCTTATCTTGAGTCGATTAAATGAAAGAAATGGGAAGAAGTATTTTACTGTGACAGGCTGCAAAGTGTCTAAAGAGACAAGGAGCCTAGATAAAGGAGTTCCAGCCACTCAGCATTCAGCACCACCAGTATACT
>JBBIGA010000126.1:5384857-5408746 GCA_037576975.1 Alestes dentex
GATAGATAGATAGATAGATAGATAGATAGATAGATAGATAGATAGATAGATAGATAGATAGATAGATAGATAGAAAACTGGAAAAGGAAAAGGGAGAAAGATACAGAAGGGAGAGACACATGGAGAGTGGGAAGGGAGAGAGAACAAGAGACAGAAAGTGAGAGAGAGTCAAAGAGAGACAAGAAGAGTAGAGAAAAAGGACTTGAGAAAATAACTTTTTCCCCACACATAAAAAGATGAGTGTGGCCTTCACACCTGCACTGTGCTGTATCGATTAGGGGATTGAGGCTTTAGAGATCAATGCATGAAGCCAGGCTGAAGGAGAGCGAGTGAGAAGAAGATACTGCAAAAGCCTTCCTTTACCTCACACTAACAGCATGCAAGGTCACCTTCACACACACACACACACACACACACACACACACACACACACACACACTCAGAGGACATGTCAGACTCCTCATAGCAAGGTACTGACTGCATACACACATTCACCCCTAAACCCCACGATACACACGCAGTCCTCTGGCAACACACACTCACCCAGCGAATGACAGGCTACAAGTCTTTTAAAGACATTCAGCAATTACCACGTCGCTTCTCATTATCCTCCTGCTAATGAGGGTAGATAGGGTATGTTCTATGGGAAGAAGCAAGACCACACACACACACAAGGACACACACACACACACACACGTACACACACACGTACACACACACGTACACACACACACACACACACACACACAGGTAGCTTCTTAAACATTACAAACACACCAAGTCAGAACTTTGACCAATATGAACAAATATTCTAGACCACCATAATCCAACAGGACTGCTGACCTTATTTATTATTACTTTTAATATAAACAGACAGACATATAGTATGGTATATAGTATGGTTGTAGACATAGCATAGTTCTATGTAAAAGTATGCAGTCCTAGCCAAATGTCATGTTTTGAAAACAGTTACACATTCTATATAGAAAACGCATCTCAAAATTTGCAAAACTTCTGACGATTTACTGAATTTGGGGGAAGAAAATGGAAAACAAAAGTACAGTTGAGTACATGTTATATGTTGTGTCTTTTTCTGAATTGATATTTTCAAAATGCCATATTTTACTCCAAAGGTATGTGTACTTATTTTAAGTTTAGAATACAGTGCTTTGTCTGTTGCAGGCTGAAGGTCAAGCGGGGCAGAGCCAGAGCAGCCGTGTGCTTTGCTCTGGGACACACAGGACACAACACCACACACCATCAACACCATCAATCACTGCTGCCTCTCCTACTGCAAGCTCATTTCTCAAACCCAGCTAAACTTTCTGTCTACCTGCTTCATCCAAAAAAAATCCCCAAAACTGCTGCATAACTTTGGGCAAATCCAATTACGCATGCTTCTGGAAGTTTTAAGATGCTAATTTCTCCTTCATCTGAGTTTAATTCCTCATGGCCTGATTTTGCAAACGCTGATTAAGTGGGGGAACCTGCTCTACCGCCTCCAGGAGCAACTCGGCAGTTACTTGTCAAATCAAATCTGCTGCCATCCTGATAAGATTTTCAAACACAGATTTTCTAAATCCATGCAGACAGGGTGGTTGGAGAAGTACAACCTTGAGATTATGACCACCACCAGATTTTAATCAGCTGACAAAATTGCCCCCAATCAAAAAATTTACCCTCAACCCATTTTTACTGAGGCAAGCAAGAAGGAAGACATACTTACACTCACTTTATAAGATCTATCCTGAATAATTTGATCAAATGAGTCTTCGTGGACTAAAAATGTGAAATGCTTGCAGTGAACATAGTTTCCCTCTGATTACTGGGAAAACATTACAACTTTATTGACAAGCGTCTCTTGAATGATCGTAGGAGTTATGTGGATCCCATTGTACAATCATAAGAGGAAGCCAGTTTTCTACTATTTATATGTCCCTGGGCCAAGTTCATAAGACTGGATACCCCTTTATTAGTCTCACAAGTGGGAAATATGCAGTGCTCAACAGTCAAAAACTACACCATTTGAAAAAGAGAGAGAGAAAAAAGGAAGAAAAAAAATGTAATGGCCATGGAAAATGTGTCCAATCAGAATTAAGTCTTTCTCTACAGTAGGTGTGGCTGAGCCAGCTCTCTCATTGGTTAGGCCTTCAGAAGCTGAACTGCAGGCCTTACACTTTAGGAGACACCAAAATAATAAAGGATAGTGGACTCAACCAATCATGTTTTAACCGACAACAGGTGTGACCGACTCCTAGAACACCACTCTAGACCTTTTCGAAGTCCTAGATATATCACTCACTGTCAGTATACTTTGAGGCCTAGCTCAAATAGCTATGGTTCACCACTGCTGCACAGGTTTAGTAACAGGTAAACTTGAATGTAATTTAGTGACAAATTACAGGAGGTGGATCTTGCTTCTAGCATATAAACAATATTAAATGTAATGACCCCACAATTCAGAAAAGCCAGTGACATTTGGAAGAAAATGCATTTTAATGAATTGAAAAAATACTAGCAAACTTAAATGGTTTATATGAAAATGAATAATACATCCACTTAAAAAAAAACAAACACAAGACCTTCAAACCTTCTGAATCCTTCTCACATATTTCTTTTCTCAGTTGTGCCCTTCCATCCTCATGTTAAACAAGTCTCATGTGCATTAGCGGAGTGTATTGATGAAACCCATTAGCACTTAAAAGCTTTTCCTCAGAGATAAATGTGGGCGTCTCAGTTGGCGGAGGAAGGCATGATCAGAGCAGCTTTTACAAAGGACAAATAAAAAAGTTACAAACTGACAGAGAAAGTTACAGAGTTGCGAGTGCCGTGGCAGCTTTAAAACTAACCATGGCTGTTGTCTCTGCTCGGAGTCTCAGGACTTCGGAGACGGCCCGTGTGGGAGTAGAGCACAGGGACGCTTCTCTGGCTCGAACCCTTCCACAGCAAAGGCCAAAAATCAATACCAGGAGGAAAATAATAAAATGTACCAACAGAGGAACAAAACGACAAAGGCAGCCAGCAGTATTTAATCATGTTTGGGCCTGGCATGCAGGGTTTGTGACAGTGTTACTTCCTTCAAATGGGCCACGGCCTCTCCTTGGCAAAGACAAACCTTTCTCTAAGAGAGAAGCAAAGACACTGCGCTGCTCAAACAGCAGCCTATTCTATTCTCAACTTTTTTTTTTTACTTGCACCGTTTGAAGCATCAGATGCTAAATGTCCTCTGCAAGCCACCTTGTCTTTGTCAGTTAGGAACTTCCATGAGGAAGGGAATTAACATCACTTAACGTTTTGCGCTGAATAATGCACTGTAGATATACATGCTGAAGGTGGAATATTCTTTGCCAGATAATTATGCAAATATCGTTCCAGGAACAGATGCTACGTATTTCATTATAAGGGCACATTTTTGCAGCGCGAGGCTTGAAACTGATAAAATACATTCAAAATACAGGCTGCTTTACACTTTCTGACTGACCTCAGCACACTGTCTTCCCAAGTCCACCCACAAATGCATTCTTCCAGAGCCACTAAGGCAAGGTTAGACAAGCGTTACAGAGCGCTGGCAAATCTCCCACTCAACCTAATGAACTCGTGTCGAAGTTTAGATTTGTTACATAAGATACTCTTTCCTGTTTAAAATGCTAATTTTTACAGCTGGACTACGTGTTTATCCAATCTATTCTAACAGTTTGATCATTCACACATATTCAAAAGAAATACAACCAATGCTTTCTAAAGCAATCTTCTTTTAATGGCTAAAGATGCCTTTTTTGTTTGTTAACTGAAAGGTGCACAATTTGAATTTAAAATGGACCTGAATCCCTTTCATCTTTTAATTCAATAAAGAATGAGAAGGGAGAGATGATGCATACGCTTCCTTTTCTTTTTTCATTTTTTCTTTGTCTCTGGATGTAACTTTCACTGGTTTGACCTCCTTTGACCAAACATTGCTGAATTTATTTTACTTAGAAACTACCTGCACCAGTGCATTTATATTTTTTGTATTTACTTTTTGCTTCTTTTTTTTTTTTTTTAAATCTTTGTCAACTTCATAGTTTCTTTGGCCATATTCAGCTCCCTCAGCCATGTGACCTTTATCCTGCAGTGGTCATATTAACGCCAGTCTGCATCTCAGTGGGGGAGAATTGATGGAGAACTGAAACACAGCGCATCTGAAAACAGAGGTATGTCTATAAACCAACAATAATTAATGTCGATATATACGTAGTTCCTAGTTTAACACTTTTAACATGAATAAAACACTGACCACACAAAACAGATTTGTTTTCCTGTTTGACCATAAACTCTGCTCTTTCCAAAAAAGCACTACTTATTCCAAAAAAACCCTCACGCTGCACCTGACTGTTATATATCACTGCTAAACATCTAAATGTAAGGTTTAGAGTGTATTTAGTACACAGTCCATCCCTGAGCTCTTGTGAAAGCCTGAATGTTATTAAAAGTAGGCTGCTATCTGCTGCTCTGGACTTTGCTACGACTGAATGCATGAGCAGTAAAAGTTATGAGTTTAAGGACAACAAAAGCTGAACAGGAGAAAAGCAGAGAGAATCTGTGATGCTATCTAAAAATAAAATAAAACTGATGACATTACTTTCCTCTTGTAGGTAGGTTAGTCAGGGAACTGTATAGTGTCATTGTAGTCTTAAGCATCTGTATTCAGTCTGATCAGTTTTAACAACTTATTTCAAACTATTTTATGCTTCTGATTAAGCCTCAGCAAACTGTGGGCTCCAACTACAAATACATGCTTTCATAGCAACTGTTGCAAGGTTGGACAAGCTTTACAGAATGTTGCGGAAAAACCCATCCCACTTAATAAACTTAGGTTTGAGTTTAAAATGTTACACTGCTGAGCTTGTTTCGTAGCAAGTAACATGGCTCTGTTACATTAAAGCAATTAACCCATGTCATATCAGTTATACAAGAATACAGTAAAACACTGCATTTCTGGTTTCTGACTCTTCTGAAAGAGTCTCCAGGTCAACAGGGATGTTACGTCAGATTTTACCGTAAAAACTAACATCACCACTCAAAATCTCAATAAATATAATAAAGTGGCCCTTTATAGTACTGTGTGAACACACCACAGCACACAGTGTGAACAATGTGAAGCCCATTCACCAAGGGAAGCAGTGGGCAGTCACCAGCACGGCGCCCAGGGTGGAGCGTGTGTGGATGGTACCTTGCTCAACTGTACCCCTAGCAGTCTTGGGATTCAAACCCATGACCTTCTGATTGCGGGAGCAGGTTCCTAAACACTAGGCCACCAGCTGCTCCGATACGGCAAACAATGCATTCTAAATGTGTGCATTTTGTTGAAACCCGAGTTGTGTGGCATTAGGCTGAATGGGATTTTTGCCAACATTCTGTAAAGCTTCTTCAACAGCTGCTATAAAGAACATTTTTTATGGGGAGTTTGGATTGATCAATTCCAAACAGATCCTGTTATTCCATTATAAGACAGAGCGAGCTTGAAGAATTATAAAACAGGATGAAAATACAGAGCATTCAGTGTTTTAAGCTTCCAAATTCCACAGGTTACTGATTTTCCCTCTCTCCAGTGAAACCGTCAAGAGAGAACGCCATTTCTCTCAAGTGAACCCAGTTAGTTTCCAGCTTCCTCGTCACACGCATCATTTAGTCCTCCTGGCACCCAGTTCACGCGCACACTCCAGGCTGAATACGGCTTTTGTCTTTGGCTCTTGACTTCAGGCCCCTCCACCAATCAAAACCCGCAGAACAGCGAGGTGTTGCCATGGGAGACCCACTGTAGGATCCATTAGCAAGGAGAGGAAGAACAAAGACAAAGATGCACAACTGTCCCCCAACTGTGAGATCACAGCAAACGGCAGAGACAGCTACTGAGGAGCCTGCTGCCGTGCTGTTTATGGGTTTTCTCATCCACTTGACGACGGCCGACGGCACCTGATTCTAATCTCGCTGGCTCGAGCGTTGAGGATGCATTTTGGATGCGTGTCCAAGATGCCAGCATATATCACATACATGCAGATTTCCACGATGCAGCGATTTAAAGATCAGTGAATGTGCAGATCCGTGTGAAATCGGCTTTATCCGGACACACTGCTCTCTCTCTCTCATCCCCCACCCATTACTTTCAGCCTTCTCTCTCTCTCTCTCTCTCTCTCTCTCTTTCTCTCTCTCTCTCTCAATATCTCTCCCTCTCAGCCCGTGTGCTGTGGACTGTGTCCTTGCTGCTGGGCTTATTGGGCAGGACCGTGGTTGTTATTTTTGGCTCCTAATGTGATAAAATTCATTTCTCTCATCACCCTGATGATTTCCGCTAGCGCTATCCACAAAGCACTGCAAGTGCTTGTCATGTCCGAAGCGTTTCTCTTGGCCCGCCTTGAGCACTAGATCCGTCAAGCAGGGCCGATTAGCGAATAAACAGATGGATGAATAAATGAGTACACAGAGTAGACCTTTTTCCAGGCGAAAACAAAACACACGATGACAGAACACGCTCACACAAACACAACACATATTTATAAAGAAATGCTCACAGCTAAGGTCAAGGTTAGCCGGAGGCGACTGCGTGGGTTCTGTAAATGTGTGGTGCTAAAGGGTGTAATGGTGGTGCGTTGGCAGTGATATGAAGCTACAGGCTAACGAGGAGGACTCTGGAGAGCTCATCAGGTTGGGCCAATAAAACAGTTCATTAATAGCCAATGTTCTCACCCACAGTCTGCTAAGCCACAATAACAACATCAAGAGTAATGATTCTGTTCTCATTCTTCTTTATTTTCTCTCCCCTGTCTCACCCGCTGCCCCCTTCACCCTACACACACACATACACACACATGCACACACACACACACACACGCGCATACACACACGATCCAAGACTTTGTAAGAATTCTGTCATCCATGCAGGTGTGAGACAGGGAGTGGCAGTGAATGAATGACTGCTGTTTCTGTTCTTTCATTTTGAAGTTTTTATGAGGTCGCCAGCTTGTAATTCAACCTATAGGAGTCTGAGCAACAGAGCGAGTGGAGCACCTGCACCCTCTCTTTTACAACGGGTGGAGGAAACATGTGCTTTGCTGCCTCACATTTAACTGAACATAAAAGTCGCTTTCTGTGTCAAAAATTACATGCTAGCAGTTATTAGCTAACCAAATTATACTTTTTATATAAAATGAAAATGTCACTTAAGAGCAAGAGTAGTGAAGATGCCTCTCTGTTGCTCCAAGATTTGATTTGGCATGGAGTTGGCAGGGAAAAGACTGGTGAGCTAAACTCAGCGTTCTGTACCTATACAGTTTTAACCAGCAAGCTTTAGCAACAAAGTGAGAATAGTAAGCTATTGTCTTGCTAACGTTGAAGTTTTGCCATTCTCCCCTAAAGTGCTGCTCTAGGAAACCTAACCTATTTAGCCTCTATCGATGCTCCAGCTCTGTTTCTCACCCAAATTTTCCGTTTCACTTGAAAATACATTAAGAGAAGGAAAGAAATATGGTATTATTTCCAATTCACATTGACTTTAATAGAACAAACTAGCTAGCCATATTCATCAGTTTGTTAAAGTAAATTAAAGTGGACCTTTATAGTCAAGTGTGCTACCTAGCTAGCTGATGTAATTATTTTTGTCATTTTTTCTAGTATTTTGCTAGTCAAAATGCTGGCATTTACTAGCAAATAGAGCAAAATACCAGCAAGTGTTAATTAATAGCTTAACTCAAATTAGCACCACATGTATTTACTTAGTTTTAACTTAACAGGAATTTTCCACAACCGCACACCTTTCCCCAGCTCCGATCCCACACTCTCATACAAATCCTGTACCTCTGTTACAAGCTGTACGAAAATGAAGGCTCAGGCATAAATGAAGAAAAGAGAGAAACGAGATTGGGAAGGACAGAAAAAAATGGATAGATAGGCTTGTGGACAAACAGGGATTTCTTTACCCTTGATGTAAGTGTACAGTATTGTATGTGTGTAATGTATATTGGACAGATATTGCTACAGAGCTATACTCATTTCTGAAGCAGCATTCAGAGAACGACGCTCTCTGTTCAGTCGTTCAGCCATGCTCCCCCGCCAAAGTGATTGTCAGTAATTCATGCAAGGAAAGGATAAATTGAGAGGTTCTCTATTTCCATGTATTTGTCCAAATCCACTCAGGTTTTTTGCTCATTTTCCATCTCCTATGAAGGCAGGAAACCAATTGAAGTTCCAAAGTTGCCCTGCATCTCTTAAAAAAAGGCTCAGGTGTCTGTATTCAGCTCGCCAGGGCATTCCAGCCCTCTGTGATTACACACCCGTCCTTTTCTTGTTGTAACTGAACCCGCTTGCTACTTCAAGCTACTTTACAATCATGAGGTGATTAGTTCACTACGCTACATATCCACATTGGAGACATTGACTAGTCAGAAAGAGTGTGCCTTCTGAGGCAGAGCATTCAGACAGCTCACATAAAAACCCCTTTCTGTCAATTAGCAGAATGTTAGTAGGAATTTGCTCATATTTTAAAACTCGTATTAAATCCATAAAAGACTGTTGTTGCACTGTGCATTTGGTGGCCACTAAGCATGAAAACATCACATAACTCTTGGTTAGGAATGCTCTTGCTGTCATTTACCATTCATGTGGAGATTTTCTACATTACACTGTACATTTGTAGGACAAATTGTGAATTTTATATAGGTAGCCCTACAGCCCACAAGTGTTTATACTAATATGAGCACCAACAGCCCACCACCAAGATTTTTCACCCCCATATCCAGTAAACTCAATCATTATTAGGCACTCTGTGCCTCTATTGGTTCATGAATATTTCCTCAAGGGCATCAAATGTTGCTAGGTGTTTACTACTAAAGCCATTTAGCCAATCATTTTATATATTGTGCGTTTCTATGGTTCTATAGCATTAGACACAGCTAAACAGCAGTTAAGAGTATGCAGCTAGATGTACCTATAGCAATTTTGCTCACAAGGATTGGAACAAGGCCAAGGTTTTTCTGCTACAGTAGTAAAGTTAAGAGTTGTACCCAAGTTTGAACCCTGACGTTTGAAGGATTTTCATTCTGTGCTCAGCAGAGAAACACTGAACAGATCAGGCTGCTCCCACTGTCGCTGTCTGCTCCCTGTGAACTAAAGAGTCGTATTGCGAGTATAAATCACTTCAATCATCCCTTTGTGCTCCTTTCCATCTCCGGCTGTGGGCCTACACGCTGAAATCATTACAGTGGCTTATCCCCACACAACACAAACAGACTAACAGCCGTATTAGCATCATCCAACAGAGACAGTAATAAAAGCCAGAGGCTGGGCGTTGAATATATGAAGTCTGTCATTTGTGAGTGTGTTCGTGGCATCACTCACAAGGGCGAGAGAGTCGTTTTTTGTTGAATGGCCCAGAAAGTCAGCCTTAGAACATAAGTTACTGAAATCCCTTTTCCAGCCCATAAACCCCAGACAATTATTCATTCAACAGCCCTCATCTATCAACATACAACATAAGTACTATTCAGATAGGACAAAAAACAAGGTGAGGTAACATTCTTAAAAATAAAGCTGCCAGAAAACGTCCCTTGAATGATGCCTTAGAAGAACCACGTTTAGTTCCCTTAAGGACCTTTCAGTAGATGGTTCTTGAAATAAATATTTTTGTAAACACAAAAATCTGTTTGTGATAGGAAGAATTTTTCAAATTAGTAAGGAATCTTTCACACACATTTCATTTACAAAAATGGTTCTTCAGGGATCTTTCTACACAGACTCTACAGACTTTCTACAAACTCTTTTCACATGTCATACTTTGACACAGGGAAAGCTGCCATAGTAGCGAAAACATTACAGCAGTGGTGACGTTTGCGAATGAGAATATAGAGGACTCGTTTATTAAGGTCATTAAGGTTATTCCTTATTTTACCAATAAAGGTGTTGTTGATTTAGTCGACCAGTTTTCATCTGCAGAGATGAGTAAGCTTGACAAATTCTAAAACCTTGTCTTCAAGGTCAACTAACGTTAGCTCTCAAATGTTTACTGGTATATAGTCAGTGTTGTGCAAGTCAGAAGATATTCAGTTAACAAAAGTCTTCTGTTTGTTGTTGGCTCCAGATATGTGCTATGTAAGCTAACTAACATGATAAAGTTTAATTTAACTACTTCAGTGTCTGAGCAATTATACCACTGTCTAATCGATTTTGCTAGGGGAACCACCAACTGCCATGTCTTCACAAATGTGTTTTGAGATTCAGTATATGATCATAACCTCATCACCTCGAATGTTTTTGAAGATTATTAAACTTTCTGTAAAACACATAACATGTGTTTTACAGTGTTGAACTATTCATTAGTATTTCTGGACAAGTATTTGAATACTCATTGTCAAAATTAATCAAAGAAGTAATACTTACTTATATAATTACCTATTTATGTAAAATATGAATGGAATATAATACGTTACTATAGAAGCCATGGTTATAACACGGAGGAAATATGGAGGCTGGCTGCATCACCCACATCACAGACTACCAGTATCACCACGTACTGCCACGTCTTCTTATCAACCTCTTATTGTGAAATTTACAATGAGCATTTATCTTGTCATCCGATAATTTAACCTCCCCCCACACACACGCGTGATTACTCAAGCATCTTATTTCTTTTAGCTTTAATGGCTAAAAAGGAGTGCAGTTTTTTGGTGCTCTGAGACGAGGTGACACGGATGCCGAAAAAAATCAGTGTTGTACTTTTATGTTGCTTTTTACATCTTACTGCAGTTTTTAAATGTTTGCTGTTGGCAAGTCAATAATCTACTGGTGAGTGAACAGAAGTAAATGATTCCTTCTCCTTGACTCCCTCAATACTTAAATAAATAAAGCAAAAACTCCCCCTCAGGACAGGTGAGAATATGTCATATGAGTGACGTAACGCTGGGTTATTTCTAGAACGGATTTTACAGTAGAATCTGGCGCGATGATGAGCACCGAGTCTGTAAAAAAGTAAACATGAATAACTTGGACAGGAATAAAAGCCCAAAGCAGTGTTAATACCGTATCTCTCGTGTAATCCCATCTGTGCACTACTTCAGAAGCTGCAGCGTGAACACAAGCGATGAGTTGATGTGAAGCGTTAGTTATATGACAGACAGTACTTCAGAATATAGACATTGTGACTCACCCCAACCTCCACATGATCTGAGCCCTTGTCATCCTGCTTGTGCAGAATCTCAAAGTAGTATCTTCTGGAGGCCATAAGACTGAGGAGAGACAAGACAGAAAACATATGAATCAGTCTATTTATATGCCAAACCATCCTTGGAAATCTCTTCTTGAAGCATTTTTGTTTGTGTTTGACTGGTTCACATATACGAAGCATTTGCACTCACAATATGCACATATGTACCATATACAGCTTACTTCCTCATTTGTGAGAGTCACTTTTCACCAGTTAACATTCAGTTTCCTTTTTTTGTTGGTCACACTTGGACTCTTTACCTTAGATACAAATGCTGAATTTGTTAACAAACTACCCGATGATACCCAGTGTTAGGGTTAGGGTTAGGATTAGGACCAGGTTTAGGGTTAGAGTGGCTGTAGGGTTTAGATTTTAGGTTGAAATAAAGGTCAGCTTTTATTAATTACATTTAATAGACACTAGATTCAGTGTAAGATAAAGACATGAGCATCCACAAACCACCTACAGTGGATATAAATAAGATATTAAATAATGCAAAGCATTTCAAAAAAAGTGGCACTCTCATTTCCCACTTGGAGCAGCTCAAGCAGGAGGTACAGATGCCAAACGATGACTGAATGCGACAGCTCCATTTGAGGCCTCCTCGTTTTCAGTTTCTGTGAGTCCTTTCCGAACCCCCCACCTCCGCCCCCATCCTGTGCGGCATCACTCGCCTAATCAAAAACACATCACTTCCAATTGGCCCACATCTGCTGTGTGATATTCAGAATTAGACCCTAGTCTGGTTTTACACTTCGTTAGACTTCCCAAAGTGCAATTCTAAACACAACCGTCAGCCGCCAGCTCGCTTTCTCACATCACATGGAGCCAAAAATACAGCTTTATCCAAGGAGCAAAAAAAAGGCATTTGAAAGGCTGTGCCAAGGCCTGGCATGATGCTCCTCCTCTTATTTACATGCCCTAATTATTTTATTTGGTTTACTTGCACCCGGGCAATTTGAGGGATGGTATTTACAACAGGATGCTCCTAAAGAGTACATTTGCTCAGAAATATTCATGAGGGAGGCCAATGCATGAAATGAATAATTCAGATGTGAAAATCAGTGTCTTGTTTGTGTACGTGTATGGGGTGTGTGTGTGTGTGTGTGTGTGTGTGTGTGTGTGTGTGTGTGCGTGTGTGTGTGAGAAAGAGAGAAAGAAAGAGAGAAAATTGATTTGCAAAAATAGCAATAGCAAGGACAAAGAAAGTGAGATAGAGAGACAGAGAGATAGAGAGAGAGGAGGGAAACCAAACAGGATACTATCCATCATGATAGACAGCACTATTTCCTTTCAGAGATCAATGGGACTGTACAAAAAGTCTAAGTGATAGAAACTGATCATCTTATGAGAGGAGTGAAGAGGAGATAAGAGAGGAGGACAGAAGGACAGCGAGCAAGACAGAAAGCGAGACACTGGAGAAGTACAGAGGAACCCAGAAGACAGAAGAAACTAACTGGAGAAGACGTGTAAAGGCCAACATTCCATGGGATGGAAAGCCAAATGAATCAATTAGGGGTGGGAACTGCCACAGAGACAGTGATACTATTAAAATTAAGGGCACAATACGAGATTTTTCAGCTTGAAAGCAGACGGCGTGTTATGTGTAGGAGTCATCTTGGCAATTCTCTCTTCCCTTCGAGTTTCCGCTGTGTTGCAAGAAAAGAACAAGGTCTTGCACCTTTTTTTGGACTTCAGAAGCAACATTACTAGAATAGATGAATGCACCACAATAGCAGTACTTCAAATTTAAATAACATTGAATAAATACTTATACTTGGTACAGGTGAGCTGATATATTCTTTGTGCCAGAAATTATTGCAGCAATACAACAGGTACAAGTTTGATCTCTGTCTCAAGATGTGTTCCAGAACTGTACTTTAGATTTAAATGATTGACACACACCTGGCCATGGAATTGCCCAATTACCTTTGAGCCCCTAAAATGTGTGTGTTTGCCTGCATTATTGTTTAAGTTATTTTTATTGTGAAGACTTTGATTATAAAATCAGTAGCTTCAATGGCTAACAAAAAAGGATCAGTTGTGACAGCTTCGGGCCAATCAAGAAATTTTCACATCTTTCATTACATTACTTTAATGCTTGTACTACTTTGTTAAGAAGTATTTATTAGCCTCCAAATCTACATGAGTATTTTTTATTGTGATCAGCCTAAGACTCTTGTTTTGGGCCATATTTCCTTGAAAATTCTCAGGATGCTTTGCATTCATTTGGTTTGCACTGTTTTCACATTTTGAAAGTCAATCTGGATAAAAGCATAAAAACACCTGCTAAATAAATACACATAAATGAAAATGTAAATTTAAGTGGGCAAGCATATGTGTGCTGCATCAGGGCAGAGATAAGTGCTCAGTCAGGTGTGTGTGTGTGTATGGGTGTGTCAGACAAAGCAACTTCCTCCTGCACACACTGCCTGACACACAGTGCTGCTCTCATATCCTGCTACCATTCATCAATCAGAGCAGGTGTGCTGGCACTGCTGCAGAAAGAATCACCGCCTGTTCAAACTAGCCATAGCGCGCGCACACACACGCGCACACGCGCACACACACACACACACACACACACACAAAATCTGGCCCAAACCGTGTAAATGTCTGGCCTGCCTATCCACAGAAACAATACTACACATTCAGCTTCTACAGATCATTTTAAAGACCATTTGTAATTCATGTTTGTTGGAATCAGCTTCAGTATTATTTTATGACATATAATGTGTGTGCATTTGTCAGGTTTGGTCATTATTATTTGTAGATTTACACTTGTTTGACCTTTAAGTAAATGTGATACATATGCCTCAGAAAATGAGAGGGAGTCAGTTACTGAACTTCCATCTGCCTAAACAGAGAACAAACATATTATTATTACAATACACAAAGTTCATTTTAACATTGCTTTGTATTTTAGCACAAAAAAAATGCAATTGAACAAAATTCCATTGCACATTTGTAAGTGTTGCACGTCATTTATTCGAACACGTTCAGAACCGCTGACGTTATGCATACCCAACACGATCTGTCTGAAGGTGAAAATGCGACATTCATTTATTTATCCAGCGTTCCGTTTTTGCAAACTTTCACAGACGGCCCAAACCCACTCAACCAATCACAGCTGTAAGTGGCACTGACCTGGGAACAATAAAGATGACTGATTGACTGTTTCAACGGCTACAATATCTTTGACAAAAGTCAGAAATGACAGTCTGCCTCCTCCTTTGTCAGGACATCTTTGAGCATCTGTGGTGTGTGTGTGTGAAGCCCTACAAGGTGAGGCTTTGTAATGCAAACAATCCGGTGTGTAAAATCCAATCCAGCCAGATCCAAAACTGCAAATACTTCTCACTTTCCTGCCGTCACGTCTAATGTGTAACAGCCTTATGACTGAAAACTATAATCAGTCCATGGGGAACTGTAATAGTATTCAATGCTTTTTTGGATTAAGATGAACAATATGTGGACTCTTTGGTGGCTGGAAATAACAACTTAAACTTGGAAGGCATGAGGTGTAAAAAGAGGCCAGCTGGAACACTGTTATCTGGCTGATTGCAGTTTGTTTTACAGTGTTATTAGAGTGAAAAACTCATTTCTGACATACTGCTGTAATTTCAGTTACTGCAATCACTAGTGTTGAGCCAAACTACTATCTGCATCAGCGCTGGCACCTGAATTCAACTGAAATTACCATGGTGCAATTTCTAAGCCGCATGTATGCTGAGTGATTTATGCATGCATGCCTCTGTGGAGACAGTGTAACATTACTATGAAACGACAGGGCCAGTGGTCAAAAGAGCCAAAACTAAAAATGGTGAAATTATGTTTAGTCACTGCTTGCTGCAGGAACCAACAGCCCAAAAGTATCAGATCTGCACCAACTGTAGCTTTAAAAAGCTGCTGAAATCCGTGCTATTCTTCTCTGCCTTCTTTTAAATACCGACACTTCCATTGCACTTTCTTTTATTGATCTTCTTTTATTGACTTTCTATGCATTCTTTCCTCTCTTACTTTATTTTATTCTATTTGATGTTTTTTTATTCCACTCCTGTAAAGCACACTGAATGACCTTTGTGTATGATAATACACTATATAAATAGGCTTCACCTGACATTCAAACTAAAACTACATTTAGCACTACTTTGCTGAACACTGCATGCTTAATTGTAGCAGGTTCATTACATTGAAAAAATAACTGTGTTATGTTACAACCAGCAGCACTTATCAAATAAGAGTGCACTGTATTTACTGTGTGTATACACTAGACCATCTGTTTTTATGCTACTTTTCCCTTTCAGTACCAGTAAATGATTCCTCAGCAATTGTTCTCAACCCTGGCCCAATAGGCACAAACCCCCCATCCCCCACCCCCCACCCCTGCAGATCTCTGATGATTATCTCTGATGAACTCTTATAATTTCATGGTGTACTTTAATAAGTAGCATACAAATGATGTACCCTAATGTGACAATTATGGCAAATACATTCCAGCTCCTTGTACAGAGAGAGTATGCCATGTTCTCTATAACGGCATTGTATATGCAGGGGTGCTTGAAAGTTTGCGAACCCTTTATAATTGTCTGCATTTTTTTTTACATAAACACGACCTACAACATCAACAGACTTTCACAAGTCCCAAAACATTTCTATTGCACATTGTAGTGTTTCCATATCATGGAAACACATCTCTGTCAGCTCCGCAAGGAGTTATTAATGAATAAATGAGCTGCATCAGGTGTGCTGGAAGCGGTAAAAAACCCTCAAATGTGCAGGGCAGGGTACCTCCAGGATCTGGACTGAGAAACACTGTTTTAAAGTAAAGTACTGTTACTAATCTTAACTGTAACCTCACACACCATAAGAAAATGCCATGAATAAATAAAGTTTAGCATGTTTTACATGACATAAAACACTGATTTCGCCAAATTATACCATTAAAAGTAGAGTGGTTTATAAATATCAGGATTTATAGGCATTTTAAGAGCTTGTTTTGGAAGGGATCTGTTACAATGTATGCATTTGATGTAACTGCTGTTTAGTGTTTAACTTCAGACGCCGAAACTGTGGTGCCATTTAACATAATGGCTCCTGTTCAATCATACAAATGCATACACACATACACACACACACACACACACACACACACCCCACTTAGCCTGCTTAGAAAATGGCACATGAAAGCTTGATTATAGTCTTTCACTCACACACACAAACACACACACTTTTCTGACAGGAGAAGTTGAGAGACATAACACACTTTACGCAGACAGTGGCAGCGAGTGAGTAAGAGAGAGAGAGAGAGAGAGAGAGAGAGAGAGAGAGAGAGAGAGAGAGAGAAACAGAGAAAAGAGACAAAGAGAGAAGAGTATAAAATGAGAGACAGAGAAAGGGATGGGATGTTTTCATAATTAAGGAGTGAATTTAAAGCCAGCCATGTACAGATGTTGCCTTACTTAGAGTAATAGTGGAAAGTACATAAACCCACACTCACTTCATGAAGAACCATAAAAATGTGTGTGGTTTAATTTAGGGATAGAAGGAAAGGTTTTGTAAGAACATTAATTCTACTGTTATTTATTGTTATTATTGTAAACACTGTTGGATGAACATAATGTCTGACATTTACTTGTGAATATGCATTTAACTGTGTTTATTTTAAAAATATCACATGAAGTTTCGGGCTCCGGATTTAGATTTATATACCATATTGTTTCTACTTTTACTCTAACGAAAGACTTCCAATACCAAGCACTTCCAAAAACATTTGGCCGTTGTTGTCCACTATGCTATTCAACGACTTTGAAATGGAGGAATAAATAAAGATTTCTACAACTCTGGAGCACAATAATCTCAGACTTTTAACAACAAGAAACCAAAACAAACATAAACAGAAAATCAAGAGAACTGCAGACTAGGAGCACAACTCTGACTTGGGGTGCAAATGTACATACAAATGTTTGCAAAGACTAACCACTTATCGTTGCTGTCTAATGACAACCTCTTTATCTCTGTATGTATTTTTCATTTTTGATGACAATATCCAAAGTCCAGGGCAGAGTGGAGCCAGCGTGGAGATTCCACGACAGCAGAAAGATCTGCAACTTAACTCACATCTACATTCACTGACTATAGTGCTGTACAGAAACATGGAGCATACCCAGTGCACTCCTACAGTCTCATGAAGCACTGTGATACGTAGCATGCAAATGGTGTACCCTACTATGGCAAACTGAAGAATTTCATTGTTCTCTATAATAGTATTGTATTTACAACAGTACTTGAAAAATTGTGAACCCTTTAGAAAGTTCTACATTTCTGCATGAATATGACAATTACGTTTTAGGTCATATTTGTGCAGAAATAAAGGCTTCACAAACTTTCAAGCACCACTGTAGTACTGTGGATACTGAACTCTTTAACAGTGTGGTGTCCGAGGTCCCAGTAAAGACAAAAGTGATTAGGTATTTACGGGACCGTTCCAACTTATCTGTGGATGAGTGCTAGGATGTGCAAGAGAGGTGGAATTTTCCATGGCTGAACAAGGAGTTGTCTCTCATTGAACAAGAGTTGTCTCTCATTTTAACCCACTGAATGAGGAATGTTTCCTGCCAGTCGAGGAGCTTCCTCAGTCTGAATGAGTATCTTTCTCTCACTGAACGAGAAGATTTCTTCAGCTGGCTGAACAGCTTCCTCTTACGAAATGTAGAACTTCCTAGTGCCAGACCAAGAAATATTCCCCCCTTGGCCAAGGAGCTGTCTCAGGCCGGCCGAGGAGTTTCTCACCTGCCAGCTGAAGAACTTTCTAAGATAATTACATACCTGATAGGACACAGGACATTTCTGCTGTATGGTGACCACTTCTCAGCATCAAATCATGTTAATAGTGATTCAGCAATGGCCTACATTGGACATGCCAGTGCACATCTCTTAAGCATGGGTTCCTGCATGAGCAGATCCTCATGCTGTGCCAGTCTTTAACATTCTCATGGAGCAGCGCAAGCTGCTGCTTTCTCAATTATTCAGAGGTTTCTGAGGGCAGAGGGCAAAGCATGTGCTAGTCACTGAGCAGCATGCAGAAGGTCTGCCTGGAGTGCAGTGTCCGCATCCGTCTGGCACACTGGAACTTCGGCCTGGCGCGCTGGCCTTCTGTTTAACACACTCTTTCTGCTTAAGCTCACAACTCTCTGGATCTCATCAACTTTTTAAACCTGGCCTCTGCCCCGGCCTCATCTCAACTCCTCTTTTCATTTTCCTCTCCTAGTCTTGCTCACCTCTCACTTCCCCACTGCTCTCCTGACGTAACTCTCCCCTCTTCATTCATCTCACCTCACTTCACCTCTCCTGGATGCTAAGCTCACGCTCCGTGCCCAGACTCATCTCTTCAGCTCTTCACTGTCCTTTTCCAGTGGCCTTTATCCTCCAGCTGTGGCCTCATTTTCCATTCACCAACAACAAGCAAGGGGATAAAGCAGCATTTCCACTTTACTCATACTGAAAATAATAATCATGTTTAAAAGAATAACCACTCCATTTGGTTGCATTTGTTGCTGTTTGATTGCAAAAGGCTACACTATATGAAGCCAATTCAGCATTAAGGATTACACATAAGTTGGAATGTACAATAGGTAAGAGCGAATCAATGTATATATAAAACAAACAACTTAGTTTTTCAGTTATTGTGTGCTTATACACTACATGGACAAAAGTTGGCAATTGTGGGCACCCCAAAAGCATGTGGATGCCTGGTGAATACATTACACCAACTGTGGAGTTTGGAGAAGGAGGAATAATGTTCAGGAGCTGTTTACACAGGTTGGGCCCCTTTTCTCCAGCAACGAGAAATCTTAATATTACGGTTTTAATGAATTCTACAGAATTGTGCCCTGCCAACACTGTAGCAACAATTTGAGCAAACATAATGTTTTCTGGTTTTGCAAAAAAAGATCCCCTTGTACCATGTGAAGCTCACAAATAAATGGTTAGCTCAATTTGTTGTGGAAGAACTTGACTTGCCTGCAGGGAGATCAACCCCATCGAAAGCTGTTGAAACGAATTGAAATGCTGATTGCAAGCAACTTTAACATCAGTGCCAACCCCACTAATATTCCTGTGGCTGAAATGAATGCCCGCAGTCATGTACCAAAGTCTTGGCCTTGTAGGGAAGCAGCTGTGTAGGTGTAGAACAAATTTGGCCTAATATTCCCATGAATGCAGAAAGAGCAAAGAAGCTGTAATAATGAAAGGAATCAAGCAGACACACAGACACTAATGAATCTGACTAAGCCATACTTTGAGCTCCAATTCCACAAGGCCTCTGCTATAACACTACAATTCTGAAAAAAATTCCTAACCTCTGCCATACTTAAAATATGCACAGGGCTCATTCCAATACGACTTAGGGAGTTACAGTATCATTAAAATTCATGCAGCTCCAGCTCCATTGCTGTGCATTAGTGGTGAGTCATCTCAATGTGAAACGCTACACTTCTGGGATTGCAGCCACAACACTTCAGAGAGTTTGAAATAGATGCTAGTCTGATGTCCTCCAGGGAACAGAGACTCCACCAACCCAGGAAACAGTGCGAGGATCAGAGTGAGTCATTAGCACGTGCTAACAGTGATAGCACAAGGCTTCTGTAAAACACTCGGGCCTCCTGCTGAATCACAGGATGCCCTGGTAGAGCCACTGTTTTGATCTAGTAGATGGAAGACAATTAAGTGTCTGATACAGCTGTCGAGTTGTCGAACTCCCGAGTCTTCTTCCTTTCTGGCATGTTTTCTCTCATTTCCCCTGCAACCGGCTACAACCTTCCACTCCCACATTTTCTTACAGCGGTGGTCTGGGTCATATTTTTATTTTTATTTTTTTTAAATGGGCACAAACATAACCTCATCCTAGTCTGGTGTGTAAAGGGCGTAATATAAATTGATATGATTTATAATCTATTTGTGGTTTTATGAGTCTAACAGCAGTGTTTGAACAGAATTGTCAGACGTAATCGTTAAACTTCTTTTGAGTGCGCATTTTTAATGATTATACGTCTACATTTTTCTGATACAGAGAAAAACTCTATGGTACAAAGAACTCGTCCATTGCGTCTGGCCTAATGGCACATTGGTTTTACTTGGTATTATCAACTGGCCTATATGTTAAGGTTACCCCACAAGTAATTAGGTGGCCCTGCGATCAGAACGGCGTGGATTCAAATCCCAGGACTGCCAGTGGCACCACTGAGGTACCCTTGAGCAAGGTACCGTCCCCACACACTGCTCCCCAGGACCCCTGTTGGTGGCTGCCCACTTCTTCACTTGGGTGAATGGGTTAAATGCAGAGAAAGAATTTCACATTCTTCACACTATGCGCTGTGCTGTGGTGTGTTCATGCATAACTACAAGGGGCCACTTTATTTTAACTTGTAGACCGTTCTCTATCTATGCTAAAGTTTCAGCTTCAAGCCTTTCAAAGAGACTGTATGTAATTGGTCATATCATGGAAAAAAACATTTTCATCACGCTTTTTTTTTTTGATGTAGTACTAAACACAGTTCAAGTTTCAAAAAGTTACATCCAGACATGCATGAAAACATGTATGAAAGCTGTAAAATCCATTTTAAATACATTGTTTTTCTGAAGTCATTAAAAAAACAACAACAAAGAAACCCCACACGTACATATATCTACTCATTCCACCCTCAGCCGTTTAGGCCTGCCCAGTTGAATGAAACTGAATGAATCAGGCTTCACCAACTGTCCAGCTCACAAATGTTGGTTTAGAGAACCCCAACAGAATGCTAATTACCTGAATGCATTATACCACACTGTGAAGTTGGGAGGAGGAGGAATAATGTTCAGGGGCTGCTCATACGAGTTGGACCCCTTATTTCCAGTGAAGGGAAATCTTAATACTTCGGTATTTTGAGGCAGGTCAACAAAAACAGCTTGTTTAATTCTAAGAGATTAAGAGAGTTTGGAAAATGATTGTGGAAAAATAAATGATGACTCGTGGACCTGCTTTACCACTGCTTACATCCACACCTGGACCTGGAAAGAAAGAACTCCCTTTGCTTCATCATTTGACTACCTCCTGCTCAGCAAATCCATCTGTATTTCAAGTCTTCGCTCTATATGCTCACAGCTTTTCAAAGACAAGCAGCTAAGGTGCCCATAAGAGTGTGGAGCTGTGAAGTCTAGCACTCTTGTATCAGTTAATCCGCCTCTGGGCTGTGGACAGATTATATAATGCAGCGTGATTAGCGAGGGAATGGCTGTACGTGTGGGGGCATTTGGATCATGTTTTTTATTCTCTCCTCTTTTTCCCTCCACAAAAACCTCCTTCAGGATTACAGAGTCATTAATATGCCAGAGGACATCACTGCTCTTTTCAGAGCAGCGCAGAAAAGAAAAGATCAAAATTCATTTCCTTTCCACAGAGCTTGAAGTTTTGCCTCACAGAGATGCACAAAGCATGACTCAGATAAGAGGCAGTGGTAGTGGCAGATGAAACATGTAATAAACGGAATGTAAAAGTCTTGCAGGTAACTGGCCAGAGACAAACAAAGACAAGTTAAATGCTACGGCTCTGCAGAAGTGTTCCCAGAGGCCACAGCGCTGCAGCGCACGTATGCAGTCACCAACCACTTTAGCTTTAAACATACAGCCGACGACGCGCTGTTTAATTTCAACGCCTGGATATTTTTAAAGATGCTTTCTTGTTTGGATTGAAAGTGCTTCAAAAAAGTAGCTGGTCAAACTGAGCCAAGTGAGGACCGAAACAGGTAAAAAAAGTGAGAAGAGCTTGTGCTCAGATACATAAATCAACTCACTTCCTTAAGAGGATCCTTTTCAATTTTCCTCACCTCAGAATTTCCTGAAGCAACGAAATGCATGTGGTGCATGAATTACCATTAAAGTTTTCCTTAAGTAATGGAAACTTCCCCTTTGGAAAACCAAACAGAATTTCTGACCTCTAGACATCCCACGTTCACATGTGGTGATAGAACTAGGCCATTCAGACTCGAGGTGAGTGATGCCATTTTGAGGAATGTATTGATGCAGAAGGGAGAACTGACATCTGCCTTGCGTCTAATGAGGGTAAAGATTAAAGAAGCTCTATCAAGGTAAAAATTAGGGAGCCATTATGTGCAAGTACATGTAGACACATGTAGAAAGTCACCTTTTATTCAAAAGGCCTACATGCACACAAAACCAATATTAACCGATATTAATCAAAAAGTAAGTAATTAAAGGAATGTCAGTAGAATGCTATACCAAAGAGCTTACTGACTTCCAACATTCTGCATTTCTAGTCAGTTTTTGCCCTACTACAGCTGGTCAAGTACAAGTGCTGTTATTGTGAATTAGTCATTTCCAGGAGAAACAACAGCTCAGTCGTGAAGTACCAGGCCACATAAAACTCACTAAACAGCACCATCAAGTGCTAAAGCACATCCAAAGTGCCTGTCCTCTCATCACTACTGAGTTCCAAACTGCCTGAGGAAGGAAATCAGCACAATGACTGCGTGGGAGCTTCATAGATTGGGTTTCCATGGCCAAGCAGCTACACACAAGCCTGTGATCATCCTGCATAATTCCAAGTGTTGGCTGTAGTAAAGCACACCGTGACTGGGCTCCAGTGAAGTAGCTCATAGCTACAAGACTTTACACATTAGCTTCACAGCAGCTACAAGAAGAATTTATAGTAGCTACTGAATAAGGAGTTTTTATGTTTTTGATGTTTCATGCAAGAGGGCCAAAGTCTGGCAAGCACTGCTGGATCTTTACAAATCTGCAAGGAGACAGCGAGGCAGTGTGTGCGGGGACGGATATTTTTACTGGGTGCTCTCACAAACTGTTACATGCAGCCGGGAGAGTCTCCACGGTTAAATTATGTTACATAATAGCTGTCTTGAACTATTGTCATGGTGCTGTCACATCTCTTTCTCTCCCTGCCTGTATCCCTGTTTCTCTCTCTCACTCTTTCAAATGTGATTTACCGTGACCCCTGTTGCGCTCTCTCTCTTTCTCTCTCTCATTACTGTAGCACATGGAACTCTACGCTATGATAGACAGTACCACTAAAATTCCCATCAATGCCCTCTCGCTCTGTTCTTTTCACTGCACTCGACAGATCAATCATCTTCCGCTGGAGAAGGAAATATGAGGAGTGGGGGCAGAACACTAGCTCAAGCTAAACTGCAGCCAGATGCTAACCTCACCAGGGCATAATGTATCCATCATCCCTCAGGAGGTACACTCATCTGTTAGCAACCTGAACCTGTCACAAGTTCTTCTAACAGGCCAAAGATTCACTCTGGCATTACAATGGTTTACCACTGTTTGCCTGTACTCTGTGATGAGACACTGAATTCACCAGAAAGTCAAGCTTGTTTCTGCCTGCTCTCCTGCTCTGACACATCAAGAGAGTCATTTTGGTCTGATGTCTGCACTCAGTAAAGTCTATAAAAAGCCCTGGGGCTGCACTTATGGGCTAGGATTAGGGCTGCAACTAACGATTATTTTAATAATCGATTAATCTGTCGATTATATTTTCGATTAATCGATGAATCGGACAAAAAAAAACAAAAAATAAGAAAAGCATTCATTTCCAACCCTTTATTCAAAAACAGAACTAAAATCTTTAGAACGTGCAC
>JBBIGA010000126.1:5413053-5423053 GCA_037576975.1 Alestes dentex
ACACACACACACACACACACACACACACACACACACACACACACACACACACAGGGAGACGTAGCAGGTTCTCAAAATAGATAGTTCTACAGAGTGTCCACTGTACCCGGGTCAGGGGACACGATACTCAACATGAGACCAAATCAGAGAAGAAACAGGGATGTGAGAGAGGATGTGAAAGACAGAGGGAGGGGGGAGAGACAGAGAGAGAAAGACAGAGCGAGACAGAGAGAGATAGAGACAGAGAGAGAGAAAAGAAAAAGTTAGGACAACATAAAAAAAGAGATATGAGACAATAGGGGGTAGAGAAAAAGAGATTTAAGAAAAAAAAGAGTATAAAGAAAAAAGAGAGTATAAAGAACTAGGAAGTTACAAGAGAGCCTCTTTGCCTCTGGCTCCACTCGCTTGCATCCAAACAGTGGCCTCCCTGCCCTACAACTGTACTGAGACGGCTGATTTCTTCTCTGGGACGCCACAACTGCAGCTCTAATTAGTGCTCCTGAAGCCAGTGGTCCAGAATGGAAGCAGTGGGACCTCATCACTGCAGGCCATTCTCTGTTTACATTTAGCATTCTCCTCCAAACCGAAGCTGTTGCAAACATCTCACACTTGCTTCAGTACAGCTTCACAGATAAAGGTGTCAAAAAATGCTCTTTGGAGTGATGACAAAAAAAGAACCGCCTTTGGTTCCATAAGGATCCTTCCAATAGATGGTTACTATTCAAAAGAATCAGAATAGGAACACTTTATTGATCGTGGAGGAACGACAGATGATTTATGACACTGAGCTCAACATGGGCTACTTTGACTGCTAACTTTGCCATTTATAGTGACTGTTTGAACTGGGGATGAAATGGTATGTATTAAAACTAACAATTTCACAAACAACATGAAACATTTCAAGACCCTTTCTAAGGAATACTATAGACTTCTTAATCCTAATCTTTTTTGTTGTGACTCAACAGACTATGTTTCTTTACTGAGAATAACAAAATTATTGTCAGCTCTGATCAGCCACTACAGATGCAGCAGGTTAGGCTGAAAAATGAGGGGTGTTCCTTCGAAGAACCAGAATTCCTCAAAGAGACTAAAGGTGTTATTTTCTAAAAAAAAAAAAAAAAAAAAAAAGCATGTTTTATTTTTATTTGTAATACAGAGTAATAAAACCTTCCCTGTCTGGCTTTATAAAGCTGCCAAAGAACTTGCCTCAAAGCCCGCTTTCTTCTACCCTCATGGAAATGTACACATAGCGGCCATCAAAGGTCTCAGACTCAAACACACATCCCTCTGACTGTTAGGGGGGTGTTTGCTGGGAATGTTACACACACCTTGCTCCGCTGTAGGCATGAACATGCAGTCGTGAGCCAGTATAAGCTAATTACTTCTGCTGCCAGGTACAGCTTTCTCTAGCTGGGATTAGAGCAAGACTGTTGATGGAGTGTGTGTGTGTCACACACACACACACACACACAAACTCCTGCTCGACACTCCTGGGGCAAAACCTTCAGTACATTTCCACCTGTGGAGAAACATTTAGCAACTAGCAGAGAAGAAAAATATCCCAGCAGACCGAGGAGGCTGCACTCAGCACACGGCAAAAACTTCCATGCTCTCAACTCGAGCACAAAACTTCAGCCTTAAAAGGTCAATGTGGAAAAGGCCCATCATTCCCACACACTTGGCTTCCATTCGAGTGCTTTAAGTGAGGCGTCTCTGATGAGCACATATTACACCCACCCACGCACACATGCATGAAGGCACTCATGAAAACAGAGCGTTATTCAAATGCATGTTGGTATTTTCAGTGCTCCAATATACTTCATTTAACTAATCAACTAATCATCAGCCCCTGAGTTCAGTAGTGTGGCTGGGCAAAATCTGTGAGCAGGTCAAAGCTGATTAGACAACAGTGAAGTGGGTTCTCTTCTAAAGGTTAAAGCATTAGTTCCAAATATGATCCAAATATAGTCAACGAGCCAAAACATGTCTGGTGTCTTTAACTTTGTACGCGAGCTATGAGACTAATTTAGCGAACAAATGATGGAAGTTTATAGCCACCAATTTAGCAAACTGCCCATCTAAATCCTCACACACTCGCCTCTGCATCAAGCTGTTAAATAAACTCAAACAGGCTTGTTATGTTGGGTCTAAAACAGTTTGACACTCGGTGATCTGTAAAATTGGACAATGCTATGAACAAAAATCTATTCAGGCTTCCAACAGTCTGCTTTTAATTATGTGTTGTCCTTTTGTCCAGATAACAGTCAGACACCATACAAGCAAACCTATTTCAGACTTCCTCAAAGGGAATTCTACCAATTTTACTACCTTTCTTTATACTTAAACGGTTGAAATGTAAACAAAATGAGTCAGAGAGGTGCTTAAAGCTACATCACAGAAATCAATTACATGACATGGTAAATGAAAATGCCGCCTCATGCCTGAGACTTGGGATTCTGAAAAACTTTGGGCAAAAATGTGTTCTTTTAAATCCATGTATGACAGACATGCTAAATGGTACTAAAAGAAAAAACATTTTTCCAGATTTACCACAATCAACATCGAATCTAAAGTCTCATGTGTTGGTTCACTGATTGCATTGTAAAACAATTATAAAACCGATTCCCTGGTTCCTATCACCACTGCTATAAAGAAATCAGAGTCTTTACAGTGAATCATTTCACACCGGTCTGCTCTGAATGATTTTGCTTACATCCTAATGACTGAATAAAGGAAACATATTGGTGGAATTCACCTTTCTGTGACTTGAGGTGTTTCTTAATGCTAAGCAGTGCCTTTAAGCTTCCATGACCTGTTAGCCACACAGCTGCTGTGTATAAAAATGTAATCTTCAGACACCAGACACGTCTTGGCTGATAAAGTATATTAGGGGCAGGGCGACAACTGTGAACACTGAATTGCCGGTCAATTCACTGCTTTAAGGCCAGGATTTGGCAGGGGTGAATCTACAGTGCAAGAAACAGAGCACTTCATTCGCCATCCTTTTTTGACTTCAAGGCAGAGTCGGTGAGAGGGGCAGGGAAATGTAAGTGTACTCATCTCCCTCTCTCTCTGCTTCACATCAAACCATGAAGCATAGTTAACAGCTACAGCTACCTGGGGTGTTTCCTGTATTTTCTGAGTGATGTGAACTTTCTTCAAATGTGAGATTCCCTACAAAACTCATTTCAGTCCACCATGACCCTGAAGCCTCTGCAAATGGAACGGGGCAGACGTGGAGAATGCGGGAGCAATAGAGCCAGAGAGCCATTACACATGAGCGAGACTTCACTCCCTGCAAACGCTCTCTGCCCCTCTTCCTCCGTAACCCGTCTTTTTGTTCCCACTTCATTCTCCCTTCATGCTGAGGAGTGCTCACACAATTGAAAAGAGAGCGTTAGCCCCTGCAGCCATGCTATTTTAAACAGAGACCAGTCTATTGAGACGCGGGCCCTCCAGACAACTCTCCATTTCAGGGCTCCGTCGCCACTCCAATGCCTGCTCTTCGACACAGGGACTGTTTTTCTCTCTCTGCCTGACTGGATTTCTCACAGAGCACTGAAACTAGTCCATCAGAGACTGGGCCTACAGGAAATCACTCTCAGTTTCTGGACGGGAGGCAATTATTCAATGAGACAAAGGGCCACGTGCTACCTCGTCTTACCAATCGATCACACACCTTCATGGCAGGATATTGAATGTCCTGTTATGTGTGTGTGTGTGTGTGTGTGTGTGTGTGTGTGTGTGTGTGTGTGTGTGTGTGTGTACGCACGTGTGTGGGTGAGCCTAGACTTCTCTCAGCCTGAAGTGATCAATATACTGACCCTGCAGCACAGTCTGTACACACATGCACACACAGGCTTCAGGCTGGGTGACTAATTGTATTCCATACATTTCTCTGCCTGCCCCTGCACAGCGGGCCCTATCACCGGAGGGGAATTTAATTAGCGATTAGCCGCTGGCTATGCAATTTGATTAAAGTCACAGACACATGGGGAAAGGGCTCCTGGTGCACCTCCTCAGCTCCCTATTGGACATTTGCATGCAGTGTCCATGGAGATCCTGGTCAGGGTGGAGCTGACTGGGCAGGTCACTGACCACTTGTGTATTCAGAGAGCAGAGCGAGAGATGAGAGGTGGCAGGGCATGAAGGTCAAACAGATATGGATTACTAATAGATGAGAGTGGAAAAAAATGCATCAACCTGAGACTGGTGATTCAGCTACACCAAATTTGCAATCAATTACAATAAATTATAATCTGAACATAGTACAGGACCACGTTTAACAATGTATATGCTTGTTTGTTAATCAAGGGTTTCAAGAAATGTAGCTATCATGCACTATTGTCAGGACATGGCTAATTAAAACCTCATGGCCTGTGGCTGCTTCCATAAAACATCTTAAAGGAATGGTGTGGCAAAAATCAGCTTTATATCAATCTCCACTGATCCTTGATGTAGTCCATCAGCCAAGACCTGTTTGGGGTCCAAATTTTGCCTCTTTAGTTACAACTAGAGCTAATGTTGCTAACAAAGAAGTCAATAGTCACCCAATCTTTAATTACATCCCAGAAACCTTTCTCAACCTGCTTAGACCACATTCAGCTTTTCATTAAGGAGCTGCATGAGGTGCGAACACAGTATGACTTACTGCCAAAACAGTAGCTGAGCAGTGCAGGCTGAGAGTTTAAACAAACTCAAAAAATCTGTTTTCATAATCCACCTCAGAAGTAGGAGTTCTGATCTGGAGTCAGTTTTCTGTGACAATGATCCTTATAAATATGAGAAATCTGATGAAAGATTTACATATTCGAGATCACATATTTTTATACTTCCCACTTAAATGTTTCTCTAAAGCTTTTTTTTTTTTTTTACACAGCTCACCTATAGAAAAGAGGAAATGTCTGACCAAAATGTACTAAGATCATTTTTGGAGCTATTGGAGTCAAGGGCCCTTACTCTTGATGCATGTACTAATTTTGCTGTCTATATATTTGCTATGTAAATCGTTCTTCAAATCACATTACTGTCTATAGTGCATTTTGTAAAATTCTGAAATGAATGCAGTTAAAGCAGACACTGAACTGGGGCTGTAATCTGAAAATGTGGGATTCAAATGTGTTGAATCATTTCCATATTAATCATAACTGATTGCATTTTCTGGACGTTTCAATCCATAGTCACAGCGAGAGTCACTGGAGTACACTTTATCATGCATTGATATCAACAATCTCACAGTTACAGATTTCAACATCTTGCTTTATCTCCATTTAAACCAACAAAGGCCCTCTGGTGGAACAGCAGGAGATCAAATATGATGTTTACTTTCCCACTGCCACGGAGCTCAGAATCTGTGAAAATATCACACGACTGAAAGGCAAACGTCTTTCATGGCCAGGCTTTAGCCTGGCTGCAGTACATCAGAACAGAAGCACTCAGGAGCACTTTGATGTAATTATGCTCAGCATGTCCGTTAAGATATAAAAGCATGAATATCACAGTTGAAATACAAGGTTCTTGTTGAACATTCAACTCTAGTTTTAAAATGTCCCTCTTTTTAATTAAAGCAATTTAAATTTTATTACACATTTAATTACTAATCACGTTGCCCCATTCTAGCATAACCCGTTAGGCTTTATGCTCAGTCATTTCTGAATGAACTACACTGATCTGTAATTAAGTACCAGAAGATGCCAGCTGAAGGTCAGGTAATGTTGTGTGTTTGGGGAAGTGATGGATTAGTGATTAGCTGTTGGGTGTAAGTAAACCTGCAGCTCAGGAAGAACATGTAAGGTGAGAACCTGATGTGCCCTGTGGTATTACAGGACCCATCTCAGGGTTTGTACTGCAACCTCATCCAATGACAGAATGACAACTAAATGTTAGTAGTACGGATAGATTTAAAAATAATGATTATAAAAAACTCAACAAAGTTTGGGAACTTTCAAAAATGGAAAAATCGATAAGCAAGGCTTTCATTTAGGTGGCTATTAAAGAGCCCATATCGTCACTTTTTTTATTACTTAAAAGCCTGACGTATGTAAATGATGTTAAAGTTTCCAACTGTATGTTCACTCTCACCCCCTACACTGCAAAAAACAACTTTTCAAATCATAGTTTCTGTGATGTCACAAACCAACATATTTACATAAACCTCCCCATTTAGCCTACAGCAGTTTGACCCCACCTACCTATGCAGGTGTTCGGAGGAGATTTTTTTGTCTTGTGTTGCCTTTTGAATGCGATGTAATCAGTATAAAAGGTGCAGTAACAAAACCAGTCAGTTTATTTCTAAAGGGTAAACAGAGTTTGGAATTCATTATGATGAATTATGAATTATATTTTTGGTGCACAAATGCAAATAAACGTTGTGATACATTTGAAATAGAAGGAAAATGGGCCCTTAAAAATGTCTTCAAAGGTCAAAGATTGGCCCACATATTTTTCCTTTGGGTGGATTAGATGAATACCTCGATTCATAAAAAAAAAAAAAACATCCAAAAACCTTCACCTGGAGCTGTGATTGGTCAATCTGTCAAAAACGCTGTGATTGATTAGAGGCTACATTTGCATATTGTAGCCTTAAGCAATACCAGTAGAGCAGAGACCAATATTGTGATTACAGTTAACAGGGAATATCTTGTGAAGCCCTAGCTGACCATACTTGTGGGATAAATGTGCGGGGCTTTGTATCATTCCTAAAGTCCAGGCACAAATATTCAGAATCAGAAAAAATGTATTGATCCTGGAAGAAATTGCTTAAAACTTGCTCATTGTCAGAAATATTTCCACAAGTAATACTGTTTGCCCTAAATTAAACATTCTTTATTTTTCAATACATTAAATCAAGTTAAACTGAAAGAACCACGCTCATCTGTGTTGTGTCTGGGTCTGACAGTCAGTACACGCAGCCGATTTGCAGAGCAGTGGTGAGTTGTGATGGTGAACGTTGGAACACCTACCTGGCCCACATAGACCAGCAGCCTGGCGTTCAGGGGGCTTTCGTCTGAACTCAGCCACAGTTCGGAGTTATCATCCGAGGCCACCGCAAACTGAAAGTCCCCTGGTGACATGAGATGTGGACAGGAGAAGATGAGCTCATTGCTGTCATAACGAAGCACTGCATTACTGTAATGGTACCATTACAGAAGAAGCTAAAAACATTCTTTATTTAAATGTATGTTCAAGATAAGATAAGATAAACCTTTATAAGTCCCACAACTGGGAAATAATCTCCATGTAGAGATCTCTTATTATATTAAAGAGAATTCTTATTATAAACAGAATGAGATCTCTATTTAAAGAGAACTCATTCTAAGCTATTCTGAACCAGCTATTCTGTCCATTCAAGTGCATTTATCATGAAATGCTTTTTTTGATACAAGACTACACAATACAGAGAAAAGGGCAAACATGCAGTCTGTCCTAATTTATTCATAATTCAGTAGCTTTTAATGTGAGTGTACAGGTGTATTATAAATTCATACATAAATGTATTGGAGTGCGTGTTTGAAGCTGTGCAGGTGTGAGGACCTGAAGTGTAGAGCGGCGATTTTGTCATTTCAAGCGGCAGCAGCTGGTTTCAGTAACCACATGTTAGTCTTGTGCAGTCATTTAGAACATTCTATAAGTGCCCAGGTGTGACTACATGACTACCAGCTCTACACTCTCGAATGTGTATGAGAACGTTTGTGAGTAGTGGAGTGAAACAATTACCATCTTTGTATGGATGAATGTAGCCAAAGATTCTCAAGCCGTAGTTTTTCCACTTTGGAGCAACAGCCAGTTTCTTCACTACAGTTCTTGTCTGGAGAGCAAAACATGAAGTATATCTGATATCGATTAATCTATTCATTCTCTATGTCTTACACACACATACATACACACACATACACACACACACTGTAGGAGCTGTAGAATTACTGCACAGGTTCTTTCAGTCTCTCTCTCTTCATCTCCCCTCAATGTTTCTCTTTCTCACTCTCTTTCTCTCATTCTATCTTTCCTAATCTCTCTCACATTCTTTCACTATTCCACTCTGTCTCCCTCCCCATATTCTATCTCTCTCTTTCCAACTTGTTCTCTCACTCTTTTAGTCTTGTTCACTTTATCACTCTGTCTACCTCTCTTTATCTCTTTTGTTCTTTCTTTCCGCAAATGTCATGTTTGATGAAATGTTATTGGTAGTTCTCTCATAACCATGGTTCTAAAAACTAAATCTGCACAATAAAAAAATCTAATATATGACTCAACCAGTGGGGCACAGGTGGGCGTTTCTATCTAGATGTGATGTAAACTAGCATAAAAAGCAGAATCAATCAAACGCGCGTACACTCACACATCACAAACAAAACATTCAACACTGTACTCACGTGGGGGAAGAGAGGAAAATGAAGGTTCTTTCTGAGCTGGGCCACAGAGGAGCCGCACCAGTCTTCAAAAACGTGGAGGTTAGCCTGACCCTTAAACTGAGAGAGAGAGAGAGAGAGAGAGAGAGAGAGAGACACAGAGAGACAGAGAGAGAGAGAGATCGATCACTATATTGGACAAAGCAAGGAAAACTAACAAGGCTGAATGGGGGGGGCATAAAAAACTCAAGAGTTAGAAGTGGAAAAAGAAAAAAAAAAACAGAACTTGAGAGAGACAGTGAGCTCTTAAGGGAGCAAGTATGCTGCAAACAAAAAGCCTTCAAAATGAGTAGCTCTGTGTCTGCCTGTTTCATCCATGCTGAGTTCCTCCGCGTTATCAGTCTAACAGTAGCATGAGGCGGATCAGTAAAGAGAGCATCAAATCAAAAGATAAAAAGGGAGATGGGAGCCGAGTGTCCTGTTAGCTTCTCATTCATCTCTGTCCTGGGACCCTCAGCTAACCTGCTGCTCATTAAAGAGCTTATGCATTAACAAGGCAAAGGCTTGGGACTGCTTTTCACCGGATGTTGGAACACTGTTGTGAGGATTTGACTACATTCAGCCAAAAGAACTTTAGTCAGGTCAGGTCCTGGTGTTCTCTGGCCTACAAGCGCCACACCGACTCATCCCAATCCATCAGTCCTCTTGACATGGTGAACTGAGGTGCAGCTGTTACAGCCCTCTTTCTATTGACAGTTTTCACAGAAGATTTTACAAACCGTGTGTGCATTAAAGCAGCAAAATCTTTCATCAAAATTTATACCTGGATACATTTGGACATGTAGTGTACATATATGCCAACAAACAAACACACACACAAACTTGCACTGGGATTTAACAGAGCCTGGAGCCAAACTAGCAAAAAGGACCAACAAACAAAACACAGTGTGGCAAACAGAAGAGCAGTCAGAGCCCAGAGGCTGCAGGGGAGTGTGAATGTTTCAGGCCCAGTGCACAGCTCAACTGTTCGCCCTCGCGCTTGAAGCCTTAGCAATTGATAGAGCCAGTCACAATTGATTAGTATTAGCTAGCATGCCTGCAACTGCATCCATATGGACTGGTCTAATGTCTTTCCAATGTCAATTAAGCCGAATCCAGTAACCTTGACTGTGCCTTTAGCTTCATGTATTTTATTTCGCAGCGCTTCAGTTCACTCCCCTGCCCCGGGACTCAGTTCCCTTCAACAGAGGAAGCCAGACATAGGGAGTTATTGTTTATTCTTTGCTGATAACTTGGCATTGATTCCTCTCTCTCCCCGTTGAGCTTCCACAAATGAAATCAATGGAAGAAAATCAGACACACACTTCTTCAAAACCGACACACTGTCCATTGCAGCAAATACAGACACACATCTTTCTCTCTCTCTCTCTCTCTCTATACTACATTAAGTGTCTGTATGCAGTGCTGAAGCCTCCTGCTCTATTTCTGTCCTATCTTCAGGCCCCCGGGACCACTGTGCCAGCCCTGGATTTCAGTGTTGAGGGAAATTAAGGTTGCCAACATACAGGAGGAGATGGAAGTAAGCCACTATTTGTCTGCGTACACACACAGGGATTACACAACTGGATGAAATGTCATATTGTGATTTTGTT